>BROF01006130.1:35628-48849 GCA_024346535.1 Eptatretus burgeri
ATATATATATATATATATATATTTCACATGTTTATTACCTACGCCACCAAAGGTGAAGGAGGTTATGTTTTCACCCCTTTCTGTCTGTTTGTTTGTTTGTGTGCAGGATATCTCAAAAAGTTGTGGACGGATTCGGATGAAATTTTATGGACAGGTTGGGTGTGTGACAATGATGAACCGATTCGATTTTGGTGAAGATCTGTATCCAGATCCGGCTACAATAATTTTTAAAATGATTCTTCACCATTGAGAGATGGGTCCAAAATGATAGAAAGCACGATATCTCAAAAAGTGTGGGACAGATTCAGGTGAAACTTGGTAGATATGTTGGGTGTGTGACAAGGAAGAATTGATTCAGTTTTGGTGAAGATCTGAGTCTGGATACGAGAATAATTTAATTTTTAAAGTTATTCTTCACCATTGAGAGATGGGGCCAAAAACTATATATATATATATATATATATATATATATATATATATATATATATATATATATATATATATATATATATATATATATATATATATATAGATATATCATATTTGAAAAATGTATTGGGCCGAATATGTTCTTGTGGATTAGGCATTGCCTAGCGGAGGTATGCACTCTACTGAGTGCCCTTTTAGTTTCAATTGTGATGTGTTTATTTCTGGCTGTCACCGACCTATATTTTCTTGAAGCCCAGGAACCGAAACCCCCTTTTCCAATAAGCCCTTGGTTTAAACTATTGCGAATTTTCCAAGAACGTAACTCCCGCGGTATTTAAGTGTTTACTGTATTGCACTGGATGAAACAGCAACACATTGACGAATGACATGCACAAAACATGACAAATCCGTTTCAGAAAACTCCCCTTTGGTGAGGTGGAACCAAGCAGCTCGAATTTCATTATGAATGTGAGAATAATCCAAACCGGAAGTGATCAAAACATCTCATAACGGGTATCTGGAAATTCTGAAGGCTCAACAACCATTATATTTTTTGTATTTTGCATAATTTATGCAGTATGTTTTCTTTTAAATTAAAATTCATCTTCATATCATTTGAGAGTGAACTCTGTGTATCACAGTTATCTTCTGATCTGAAAGATATACGAACATCAGCGGAAATTTTATATCGTAAAAAATAAAAATAAAAATTAAGAATATTTTTTTAAAATGTAACAATATAAAAGGTTTTTTTTTTCACTTTCCAAAATACATTTTCCAAGATGTATCTTTTATCATCATATGCATCCAGAGCCTTTTATTTCATAATTCTGTGTATAATTGATGTTTGTAGCTCCTTATATCATTCATCTTTACCTCTGCCCACCTTCGGTGATATGTTTTCATGACTGTCCATCTTTCTTTGTCTGTGGTCAGGATATCTCAAAATCTTGTGGACTGATTCAGACGAAATTGGGTGGACAGGTTGGGTGTGTAACAAGGACGAAATGGTTGTATTTTGGTGACGATCTAAATATGGATCCGGATACTAGAATTTAAGTGATGCTTCAACAATATACTGTCGGACCCCGCTATTTGTGGATTCGCTATTCGCGGATCCCACGTATTCGCAGTTTATAAAATACGACCTGCTTCATGGCATTTTATAAACAAAATGTCGCATTTTATAAACGTCAGTCGTCACATTTTATAAACGCCCTGTACTTCGCGTATTCGCAGTTTTTTTGTTTTTGTTTTCATGGGCGTATTCATGTTTTGTTTTTTTTGCATGCATGCATGCATGCATAATCATGGTTTTTCTTGGGATTTTAGATTTTCCCTCATGAGTCACGAACTGCCGGGAACCTATCCCCACTTTTTCCATTGAAACAATGCCCCGCTATTCGCAGATTCGCGATTCATGGCATTTTCCAGGAATGTATCCCCCGCAAATAGTGGGGTCCGACAGTACTGTATAGCATGATGTCTCATCATATTTAGGAACACCACTTTTTAATCATAACACTTATAAGCACAAGCTTTTGCTCTCAATTCTACAAATTCACTCAAGGTTGCTCCACCCAACTCATCTCTAAATTTTCCAATAACTTTTATTTTTTGCAGAGAATAAACTACTCATTTTCATGGTTGCTTGTGTCGTAAATCTCTGTCTTTTCATATCTTAATAAACATCCTCTGTAAAAATATTTAATATAAAACAATCTGTTTCCATATGGAGGAGATTAACTTGGTCATCATATTTGCTCTAATTGTTGTAACAACAGTTATACATTAATGACTTTGACAAGTTAGGTGTTCAAGTTTCGACGTAAATTTGTTTATCCATTATCATGCTTTTCTCATCCAAATGAATAGCACGAAAGTTTGTTTGCTCAAATCTAACTTGAGTGAAATAATTGTCAATTATGCTATATTTTTCACAAATAGTGTGATTTTAATGATTTTTGCACCTTGTCTTTGCAGAGAAACAAATGAAACTGGTTTCTTGTTCCAATTGTTCCCAGTTGTTTGACATGGAAGTTTTCAATCCGCACATGAATCTCACCATTTGTCAAGAAACTGACAAATTTAACAATATGTCTTTCAACCACAGTTGTAAAAGTTGTACAGAGACCCTCAAGAATATCCAAGGAAATGAGAGACCACACAAGTGTTCTGTGTGCGACAAATCATTCACCGTATTATCATCTTTAAATCTTCATCAAAAAATGCACATCGGTGAGGGAGGGAACAACCAACACGAGAAGCTCTACAAGTGTTCCTTGTGTTCAAAAGTCTTTGCTCAATTGAAAAATTTTAACGAACACCAAAGAATGCATGCAGGTGAGAAGCCTTACAAGTGCTCCGTGTGCAACAACGCTTTCAGTTTTATCTCAGGGTTGCAAACACATGCAAGAATCCATTCGGGTGAGAAACCTTTCAAGTGTTCTCTTTGCCTCAAAGCGTTTGGTCGCTCATCAAATTTATACGTTCATCAAAAAATACACACGGGAGAGAAGCCGTACAAGTGTTCTGTATGTCATAAGGCCTTTATTCAATCATCACATTTACACATTCATCAAAGGACACACACGGGAGAGAAGCCATACAAGTGCTCCGTGTGTCATAAGGCCTTTGCTCACTTGACACATTTCCACAATCATGAAAGAATACACATGAGAGAGAATCCCTACAAGTGTTCTGTGTGTCATAAAGCATTTACTTGCAGGACAACATTGAGAGAGCATCAAAGAATACACACAGGAGAGAAACCCTTCAAGTGTTCTGTATGTCTTCAGGCATTTGGTCGATTACTTTCCTTAAAGGTTCATCAAAGAACCCATACAGGAGAACAGCCGCACAGGTGTTCTGTGTGCAACAAATCATTTACTGTGTTATCATCTTTGAAACTACATCAAAAAATACACAGTGGAGAAAAGCCGTACAAGTGTTCTGTTTGCAGCAGGGATTTTGCAATTTCTTCATTATTGAGAAGGCATGAAATCATTCATACTGGTGAGAAGCCCTACAGTTGTTCTGTTTGTAGCAAGAAATTTGTTGATTCAACACATTTACATCAGCATCAAAGAATACATACAGGAGAGAAACCCTACAAATGTTCTGTATGTTTTAAGGCCTTTGGTCTTTCGCAAACTTTGAAGAATCATAAAAGAATACATACAGGAGAGAAGCCCTACAAATGTTCTGTGTGTTCTAAGGCCTTTCGTCTTTCGCAAACTTTGAAGAAACATCAAATAATACATACAAGAGAGAAGCCCTATAAGTGTTTTCTTTGCAACAAGGTGTTTAGGCATTCCTCACATTTACATCAACATAAGAAAATAAACAGTGAAAAATACTGTTAAGAAAATTATGGGATTGAACCAATCTGACAACTGCAGGTTTTGTGGAGTAGAAACAAAGTACCAGTCACCTCCTTTTGGGATATAAAAAAACTCATGTCAGAACAGCTGTACACAGAAAGACACGACAACGTCTGCGGAGTAATCCACTGGCACATCAATAAACATTTCAACATCCCGGTTCTAGAACAATCATGGAAACACAAACCAAATCCGTTCGTGAAAATGAACAAGTAATACTCATGCATGACAAGGGTGGACATTGCAAACAAAGCATTGCGTCCGGACATGGTGCTCAAACACAAAAAGGAGAAAACGGCATTGTTGATCGAGGCTTCAGTTCCCAATGACTTTGGACTAACTGCCACAGAAATTAGGAAAATGATCAAATACTATTATCTGAAAAAATGAGGTCAAGAGGATGTGGAAATTAAGGACAGCTGAAATTGTACCAGTGATAGTTGGAGCTCCAGGAATGATGAAGAACATTCTTCATGAGTACTTAAAAATCATTCCGGGGAATATCGCACCAGATGAGCTTTCAGTGAAGATGTTGAAAAGATCTCTTGTAACGAGGCTACGAGAATGAAGTTTCAGAGTTTGGTTCATGAATCATGATCTTGCACCAAAAAGGAAGTGGAGATTTTGAGTTCTGGGAGAACTTCCTCTCACCTCCTGAAACCCGCAAATTGAGAAAACAACCAACGTCAGAAGCCCTGCAGGTGCTCTGTGTGCATCAAGGATTTTGCAACTTCTTCATCAATGAAAAGACATGAAAAAATTCACACGGGTGACAAGGGAGCGCATATTCCAAAAATTGCCGATATAAAGTTCACTTTTGCAGAACAAAACTCAACTCAACCAGAAAGCGTCTTAAAATGCAAAGCTTGTCCGCATCCGCTTTTTACTCGCGCTAAACTTGATGAAAACAAGTTTTAAAAAAAATTGTACATTTTATTCATTTGTGTACTCCACAATCTCATAATAAAGGTTTGTTGAAGATTTGATGAGATAAGCTGAATTGGTAAAAAAAATGTTATGGCCTGGACAATGGACATACACACTGATTGTCAATGGTAAACAAGGATTTTGATTAAAACATTTACGGCTGGCCTACTAATTCACCGATGACGTCATCCTTTATTATCCATTGGGAGTAGAATGAGGTGCCAAGTTTCAAATTCTTCCAATCAGCGGTGTCAGAGATGTAATGTTATTTTTTTGTGTGTTTAATCCAAGATGTCTTTTTTTTTTTTAATCAGATCTTGAAAACATTTTTTTTGTCTTTTGTACACATTGTCGAGGTTCATTTGAGAGCTAACACATGGAACGCACAACAAGAGGGTAGGAGACAAGAGTGGTGGGAGAGGGAAGGACAAACAGTGGGGAACAGGGACATGAGGAGATCTGTGGAAGGGAGAGGGATGGGGCGGGGAACACGGGGAATACAAAATGGACACTAAGGAACTTTCAGAACCTTACACGACGGGGAACTTTCGGGAAGGAAAACAGTGAATTTGAGGGAGGTGGGTTTTTCGCTGGACTAATGGGGGTAGAAAAGATTGTGGTTTGGGATGGGGGAAGATAAGAAGTGGTGGATAAGGCCAAGAGCATTTTTGTAGACCTAAAGGCAAAACGTGAACGGGATCGTGAAGGTTCCAGTGAAAACTAGAAGGGCACTCGGTGGAGTGCATACCTCCGCCACGTAATTCCTGGTCCATGAGAACATATGTGGCCCAATACATTTTTGAAATATCATGCTATATATCGTTTTTGGCCCCCATCTCTGGATCTGGATTCGGATCTTCACCGAAATTGAATGAATTTGTCGTGGTCACACACCCAAAGTGACCACTAAGTTTCATTCGAATCTGTCTCCAACTTTTTGAGATATCGTGCTATATACTAGTTTAGCCCTATCTCTCAATGGTTAAGAATCACTTCAAAAAAATTATTGTAGTCGGATCTGGATTTTCACCAAAATCTAATCAGTTCGTCCTTGTCACACACCCAACCTGCCAACCAAATTTCATCCAGATCCGTCTACAACTTTTTTGAGATATCCTGCACACAATCAAACAGACAGACAGAGAGGAGTGAAAACATGACCTCCTTTACCTTCAGTGGCAGAGGTAATGAAAGTTTTGTGGCTCGTCGAGGGTGGTTGAATATTTTAGAGCACTAATGTGCACGTTGGTCCGATGGACCATATTTTAATTGGTCTTCACAGCCTTGTTGCATACCCGCCTTCTGTACTGCTTCAGCATTAGCCTGCCTTTCACCAAGCCCAGATGTGCTTGGGACCGGCGTGTGGATTATATGTTTGTTATTATTATTACCATGTGACTACTATTCTTCTTCTTGTAAATATTATTAGTATTAATTACTTTCTGCTTTGTTACAATGTTGTCATTGTTTTTGTGATTTATTTTGTAATTAGAATGTCATGTCATGGTAGAAGGATGTATTAAGCTGTTTTATGTACCTCAACATGGCGTGCATTTTAAAAATCGGACTTCTAACGGATTTTTTTGGAATTAATTAGCCGAATCAACTCAGGAGGTCATGACGATCATTTTGTTGTTTCACATTCCACATCAGAAAGCTCTATTGGAACTCCACCAAAACCATGCTTCACACACACACACACACACACACACACACACACACACACACACACATTTAGAGTGGAAGAGCTAATTTGCATAATATTATAGTGAGTGGGGAGGCTGCTGGTGCTGAAGTTGAGGCATCAAGTGATTTCCTGAGTGCATGAGTTGAAATAATACAGGAGGGGGTTATAGTCCTCAGCAGCTGTTTAACGTCGATGAGACCAGCCTCTATTGGAAGAAGATGCCAGACCGTACGTACATTGCCAAGGAGGAGATGTCAATGGCTGGGTTCAAGGCTGCCAAGGACAGGATAACCAGCTTTTGCTTGGAGCCAATGCTGCTCGGAATTTCCCACTGAAGCCCTTACTGGTGTTCTGCTTTGAGAACCCTCGTGCATTGAAGGGTATCACCAAGGCCTCACTCTCAGTTATTTGGAAGTCTTGCAAAAAAGCATGGATCAATTTGGTCATCTTTGAGGACTGGTTCTACCATCATTTCGTGCTGCAGGTTAAGGAGTATTGTGCAGTCAAAAACCTTCCCTTCAAGATTCTGTTGGTCTTCAAGATCCAGGCATTAAGGTTGTGTACATGCATCCTAACACAACATCACTGTTGCAGACCATGGGCCAGGGAGTTATTGCATTATTCAAGGCCTACTACCTGCTTGGACCTTTGCACAAGCAGTCAAGGCAAAGGAAGGTGAAGGTGTTATTACTGTCAAGGAGTTCTGGAGGGGCTATAATATTTATGAGGCTATTAAAAATATTGATGCAGCCCAGCATGAAGTGAGAAGAACCAATTAAATTGGATTGTCGAAGAAACTGTGCCCCCATTGTGCAAATGGGCAAGCAACTTAATTTGACGATGGAGGCAGAAGATGGTCAAACCTTGCTGCAGTCTCATTCACAGGAGCTAACAAATGAGGACTTGATGGAATTTGAGGCACAGAATATTGCAGAGGAATCTATATCCGAGGAGGTCATCAAGGTTCCCAGGAGGTTTACAACTAAAGGCATCGCTGAGGCTTTAAGGTTGATTGAGCAGGCCATGTCTCGTGTCCGAGGACCCAAATATCAAGAGATTTAGCAAAGTGTCCTCGAGTGTTAATAATGCCCTTACCTGCTACAAGGTTATTTTCAATGCTAAAAAGGCAGCTGCTGCCCAGTCTTCCCTGCATAACTATTTTAAAAAGGTGGAAAGGACTTCTACTGCCGATGATCCTGCGCCAATTCCATCGACATCTCAGCCTCCAGACCACTCACTAGCATCGCCTTCCTCCTCTCAGTAGTTCACCACTTCTCCTCCCTCCCAGTACTGCACATTAAAATTCTTATTTTAATATTTTTTAATGTTGTTATTGGGTCGCCGAAATAGGTGACCCTTATTGTCAGTAATTCTGTCTGTTTGTTTGGATGTTTGTTCGTTTGTCATCAGCATAATTGGTAGTAAACGTGGGCCGATTTCGACCAAACTCAGGTGGTAGGTACATCTTATGACCTCGTGCTTTGGAAATTGTGATGGTTGCTAGGGACGCTTTGGTTCCCTAGCAACAACCGAAAAAACTTCAAAATCGGTACCGTTCACGCGAAATCAATTCCGAAAGCCATTATCCCACGTAGGGTTATGAAATTTGGCACGAATGATCTACAGGTGATGCTCTATCAAATATATTCCGGTTTTTGGGATATATGAAATACTTTACCTGCAGCGCCCCCTGCAATTAGGGCATGTGTGAAAATTGGAGAAAATTGAAGGCCCCCTAGCGACCAGGTGAGTGCATCGATACGAATGAAACTTTGCAGGTTCATGGTACTCAATGAGTACTACAACTTTTCCTCAGGACATATTGACCGATTTCGCTTAGGTCAGGGGTCAAAGGTCAATTAGTGCAAAAATCGATAATATGCGAGAGCTGGAGGTGCCTTCGCACCAAATGCTACTCCTAGGGTTATGGTGGGATGGTCATGAAAATTCACACCAATAGTCTGGATTACATTGTGCACAAACGATCGAGCCGGATTTTCGATTTAGATCTTTGTTCACCCACAGCACCCCCTCGAACTTTGGGGATTTCCAATTTCAAACCGCATTTTCGGTACTTTTCATTCAAATGGATACCGAGTAGTTATCAGTAGATGGAACTCGATGAGATTTGATATGCATAATCTTAAGGTGATTCCCTATCCGCTATATGACATCCATTTTGCTCTATAACTTATAGTTTCCATGCTTGGCGACCCATCGCCGCCTACCAGCTTCCTGTATTATTTATTATTGTATTTTATTCAGTACTAGCAGGGGTACCCGGCATTGCCTGGTATATTTTTTGTGGGGGCCTAAAACATATCCCTACACCCACTAATAAATGGGATCGGGATCATTTAATATTACCTTTCACGTATAACAAAGGCTTAGGCACTATAGAGAGATTTTAAAATGGCCCGTCACGGTCGCCTGTCCAACTCACAATCCAGTGAGATTTGCAGAAACCCCGTGGAATTGCAACTGTCAAGTGGCAACGAAACCCGAAACCAAGAGATTGCAAAATCACTTTGCACTTTGAGAAATGTCACAAAGTCCCTTTTTACCCCCCCCCCCCCACATCATCATCCACCCTTGTGTGCTATATATATATATGTATGTATATGTTAACACTTTGGTTTTTATGACAATAAAATTCTTGTGTATTCATAATTTATAGTTATACCTCTTGTGTGTTCATTTAATATTCAGTTTCTGCAGAGGGGGTAACGGGACTTTGTAAACACCCTGTAGATTATTGGCGAAGAGGCATATTGTAAAAGTGTTTCCTTAGAAGTGGAATTGGATGTTATTCATCGAATGGATGTTCGTGGATGTGCCGTTGATGTTTCTGGGTTAAGTTTTACCCCGATATATAAATATGGTGCCGTTAAGGAAGAAGATGCACCATCAACTTTGACCGCTTCTGGAAGAGGTTTATTTCAATTTAAATGTTTGGTAATTGTTTTGTATTTATTCATACATATGTGTACTTGAATGTAACTGTCATTCATCAAAAAGGCTTCGGCACTATGAAGCGATTAAAAAAAAAAAAAAATTCCCCAAAAATAAGAATTTCTTTTTAAAATTTCTCGAAAAAAATTTTTTTTTCAAATTTTCTGATGAACCTCTGAAAGTTTGATGAAGATCCATTCAGCCATCTCTGAGAAAAATGGTGATACACAGACAAGCGGCTCTCTTATAGTAGAGATTATTAACTAATGTTATAGGTATGATTAGTTATGTTATGATTAGTATAATATTGTTGCGAATTCGCGCCCGCCGACGTGCGGACGGCCACGTCACTCGAATCGCGACCGCGTCGCCCATCGGATGGACAATTCAGTTGTGACCCTCTCGGAACAACGCCGGGAGCTAGTCACGGGTGGGGGTTTAACCCCACCACGACCGTGCCAATTGCCCACCCGCGCAGGATAGGGTTGCTCGCCAAATTTGATCTACCTAAGTACCTGCGCGGATGGTTGACCGGGCGATCGTACCACGCCGCAGGCCGACTCCGGACCGTTCCGTGCTTCAGTGATAACCGAGCGGTGTTATCGTCGGCCTCGACGGTTCCGATTAATTACCGGGCGTATTAGGCCCACTACGAACCCTTTACGTGAAGCAGGATGGAGGGTCAATAAAGAAAGGACGAAGCGAAACGGGAAAACAGTTCACACAAAGCACATTTATTTCCCGGCACACGGAAAGCACACATATACAGTCAAACAGTCAGAATGCACCTATAGCAACCCAAACCAAAGCAACGACGACGCAGAGTTACGACCGACTACGCGCACACACGGCAACACTTATACAGTTCTACTTTTCAGACGGCGCCAACACACATTTACTCAAAAGCAAAGGAAAGAAGCCACTCTCATAGACAAGGGGGCAGACAGGCCTGTAGGCCAATATGTGCACGTGACCTGAAGGAGCGGCCAGGCCCGCGAGACCGGGGGGGGCGGGATCCTACCCGCGTCCTCGTGACGCGTTGGCGGACGAGCCGCAGATGTGGCCGCGTGGCTGTGCCCCGACTCCGTGCTCCTTGGTGTGTTTTGTTGGCACGTCGTTTGGAGTGCGGTGGGAATGGGGCCCCCTTGTTGTACTATCTCAGCGCGGGGGAAAGGGGGAATTTGTTGATGCCCTGGGGGAGGGAGAATGGCTGGCTGGCTTGGGTCCTGCGGCGAGCGATCTCACACCACGACCTCGTCGCCGACCGCCGTCCTTCTCGCCTCGGACCCGAACTCCTTGGCCTCTTCCCACAACTCTTCATCGCGACTCCAGAACCCAACTCTTCCTGCCTCACCGATGACTTCGCCACCCGACTCGACTCTGCTCTCCAACCAAAACTGACTCACTCTGCCTTGCGCTCGCCTTCTTCTAGGCCGGCAGGAGAAAACAATATGCAAATATCCGGATCAGGATGACCTCGGGGGCGGAGCCACGCTCGCTAATTGGACGGAGGAAAAGTGGGCATGAACCTCCCCTGATCCTAGAATTTGCATATATCGAGTCCACACAGACGCGCCTGGAGGCGGGGCCAAGCCGCCCCGCGCTTGCTAATTGGATGGAGCAGAAGTGGGCCTCTAGCGTTTGTGATCCGAATTTTCCTTCGGAAAGGCCGCTATTTGCACTTGCGGCTCGGTGCGTATCGCTGAACGGGCCCAAGACAGCCCGACGCTCAGTGTTCACAGGTGGTGCGGGAATGGCCGTAGAAGGAGAGAGGTGAGGGTGGTGTAGGGTTTTTGGTGGTGGTTTGATGGTTATGGTGCCTTTGGGAATGGCATGATGCGATGATGTGGGAGCGAGTTGTGACGGTAAAGGTCCTGGCTGCTGGCGTTGTTGTTGTCTGAGGGTTGGAGCGTGGTTGTAGTTGGTGAAGATGGCTGGCGTGGTGGTTAAGGTGGTTGTTGTGTGATGGCGGTTCAGACGTGGTTGGTTCAAAAAGATAGAACAGAAAAACGGCTATCTCAAAGCGTCGCAGCCCGAATGAATCACATAAATTCCCTCTAAACAACGGGTTTGGGCTAACTACACATGTACTTAAGAGATATCTCACCTACGGGTCCTGAATGGTGGTTTGCGAATTTCCACAGCCGTAACAATATATTGTTACATTATAAGTGTGGTGGGAGTTGTAACTATGTGGTAATACATTCAATCCTCCATCGAGTAAAGTCTAATTAGTGATGCGCTACATTGATGGGTTGACTGACTGCATGGTCGCAATCGAGGCCGTGGATCGAATTATGTAGGTAATGTACTGATGTGGATCCGTGACCAAGGTTGTGGATCTGCCGTTTGGAGAGGTCCTAGGCTGAAAGGATTGAAACCTTGAGGAAGAACGGTGCCCAGCTGATGATCTGTGCAGTTGGAAACCCATTAATTTGCTTACAGGTTAAGGTTCTTCCTTGAGTTAAGGGAAATGTGTTTTGAGGTTTACATAATTTAAATCAATCCTTCAAATTATATTACATTTAGGAATAGCTGATACTGTACAATTGAGTGTGTGTGAGAGAGAGAGAGAGAGAGAGAGAGAGAGAGAGAGAGAGAGAGAGAGAGAGAGAGAGAGAGAGAGAGAGAGAGAGAGAGAGAGATATAGATTGGGATAATTAAAACACCCCTTTTGAAGATAGTTAACGGCTTTATTTGATTACATCCTTTATCAGGCGCATCTTGGGCCACCTTGCTCTTGATGAGGTCTTAAGCTGCATCCTGGGTTACCTCGCTGGAATCTGATGCGACCATTTTTTTTTCCTGCTCAACCATGCCGTGACTTGGAACAGGCTGCAACGATTTCTTAACAATAAAGTTTTTTTTTTCCACTTTCCTCACTCATATTATCGAATGCCTGATCATCATACGTACAAATTTCTGGGTACATTGCAATGCTTATAAACACCCGGAGAGGCCAGCGTTGCTGGCTTTATTTCATTTCCGCACATACCATAACCTCGAGAACCTCTTAAACTAAACTGAATTGCAAAAGTTAAGCTCATGATCTGAACTTAGCAGCAGTTCCGACTGATAAAAAAAGTTTATTTGACCAGTTCAGACATTTGATATTTGGGGCGTCTCTGGGAGTTGTGTGTTTAATTTGACGGTTTGGAGATTGCTAATCGCTTGCCGAGCGAGCCGTTCCTTATCAACCGCTTCGTTGGAGTGCTTTAGCCACTTGATGAGTACTCTACAATATTCGCACTGTCACTGAATATAATGTATGTCGATCGACTTGAACAATTTTCAGGGGCCACTCGCCTGCATTGGCCCCACATTGTTCTGCGGGGTATCGGGTGATGGCTGGCTCACTGAAAATGTGCAATTTTCCCTTTTTGTACAATATTCTTTCATTATACGGCCCGGCACTTCAGCATAGATAAATGTAAATAAAAAAAAATTAAATGTTTCATTAACTTCATAGCAGGATAGCCGAGAGGTACGCACGCTCGCTCTAAGCTGTGTATCCTGGGTTTGCATCCTGACCCAGCTATAAACTGTCATTCCGGTGTTTCACAGGCAGGGTGATTCATCAATGTGTATCCTATTTTGTTAACATGATGACAAGAGAGCTAGGAGGTACGCACGCTCACTCTAAGCTGTCTAGCCTAGGTTAGAATCCTGACAGCCATAAATTGTCATCCTAGTGTTTCACAGGGAGAGTGATTCATCAGTGTGGATGCCATTAAAGTGGATGTCACATCTGCCGGAACCCCACTCCCCTCTCTCCCCTTCCCCTCCCATCTCTCTCTCCCCTCTCCCCTCTCCCTCTCTCACCCTCTCCTCCCATCTCTCTCT
>BROF01006131.1:0-12251 GCA_024346535.1 Eptatretus burgeri
TATATAGTATATATATATATGTATATCTGATAAAAAGATCTGATAAAAAGCCGCGGTGGGACGCCGAGAAAGCAGTTGAGTTGAGTTGAGTTGAGTTGAAAGCGGCTGTTGAGTTGAGTTGAAAGTGGCAGTTGAGTTGAGGAGAGGAGTTGGTCGGAGTTGTTGGTCGGTGGAGTTGAGTTCGTTGGAGTCGTCGGGAAGGCGGCCGTGGAAAGTCGGGCGCGATGCCAGGCCCTTGACCAACCAAGCCACCATTACAAGCGCTGCCGCGTTGGCAACGAGACAGCGAGAAACAAATACCCAGGGTCACTGAACAAAAGTCCATCGAGTCGCCAAGGGCGGCAAGATAACCGGCCAGGCCTCTCGGAGCCCCTTCGGTCATCCCGGCTCTGAGGAATATTAAAGGCTTACGAGCCTGTGTCTTTTCTTTCTTGGGTTTTTGTATGAAAGTCTGTGGCAGCTTGTCCCTCTAAGTAGAATTGTATTAAGTGTGTGCTGTAAATGAAATAGAACTCGGCTGTAGGCTTTTGCTCGTGTCGTGGCCCCATCCCCCCTTTCACTGCTCACGTGTCGAGTGTGGAAATAAATACCCCCATTGTTAAACGTGAACCTGCTCATTGCGTCCCTTTCCTCACATTGACTGCCATGGTGCGTTCGGGGAATTAACTGGCTAATTAAAGCTGATAAACGTAATAATCTCATCCGACGGGACTTGGCGATATATAACCGCTTGGTCTCGCATACGGAACGAGCCACTTAAGTGTCTCGTTTTCGTGCAGGTCCCGTCGAGGTATAAACTCCTGGTATTTCTGTCCGCGCGAATAATTAGTTACATCGATAATTCGGCGATCGACCCTGTAGCACGTGGACAGAAGAATTGGCTAGTTTATGATGCGTTAAGGCATCCGTGACTGGATTTCGGGGTTGGTCCGGAAAGTCACGACTGGATTGCGGCCTTCGGTGGGCGTGCGACAGCGATTTGGCTAGAACGGTCGTCTGCACGCCGAACGCGGCGGATTCCCGTAACAATATATATTTACACACATAAGCACAGATGTATTAGGCAATGCTAAGTACTTACAAAAGCTATTTTATTTGAAGTTATAACCTTAACTTTTGGCAATTGACTAATTTCCCAACTGCCAGGATCATCAGCTTGGCACCGTTTTTCATCGAGGTTGTGATCCTATCAGCCCAGAACCTCTCCAAACGGTGGATCAACAATCCTGTTCACTGGTTCACATCAGTAGATTACTCAACATCAATGGACCCACAACCCAAAGTTGTGCCCAGATAGTCAGTCAACACAGCAATGCAATATCCTTATGAATAATTAATAATTGTCAGAATAATAAAAGTGGATTTAAATAACATGAAGGGAATGATTAATTTAAGCACAAGCTCAATACACCCTCAGTCAATTTGCTGGAATCACTTGGGGTGGAAAAAAAACTCCAAAAACCAAAGATTAAATTGGAACAACGTTTTGAATCCAGTAATTTCCACATTAAACATGTAGCATGGATTAAACAAATGTGGCGAGGGGAGGGGTGAGGAGGGTAAAGATGAAGGAGAGCAGTTCCATCTTTCAGGTTCTCTTCTGGAATGAAGCCATTCGGCAATACTCAGTGCATGTACTTGGAGTCATTGGAGGAGAAGAGACTGAATGAAGACTGTACCATGACCGAAGATACTGTAGATTCCTCACAGACTTCATTTGACCCAGTCAGCCCGCTGAGTGGTTCAGCCTCACAATACATGCAGCAAGAATGCTCTCCCAAACCAGCAGAGAAAACCGAGTCTCGAGCAATCAATACCCACTCAGCAGCAGCTGAGGCAATGCAGTGTCAAACAGTCGACATCAACAAGCAACCACCTACTTCTCGGCTGACCAGCAGACCCAATCCACCATATTTATTCAAAGGGGTACAATATCCACTGGCCAATAGGTAATGTTTCTGATGATCTCACTCTCAGCCTCAACATGAAATCTCCGTCATATCCATCTCTCGAAGCTTTTTCATTTTTTTTATCCACAATGTGATAGTTAACTTCTCTTCTTTATCTCCAGGTTGGAAGAAACGCAATTTGCTTGCGTTATTCACATGCAAAGAGTTAATACGTCAATGTGGAAAGAGTGCTTTAACTGTCATTCATCATTCAGGAGCAAAATAAATAAAGATGATATCGTGAGTCCTTGAATGGGTTTTCATTCAGGAGGACTGGAACGGTCTCAGGCATTTCTGCTGGGAAATATCTGAAGTGGCTCACGAGTAAACTGGTTTACACCATTTACTCTTCACTCTCTCCTTCTCAAATCAACTCGTTTAATTTGGAGAAAAGACAAAAGACATTTAGAAGAAAAAAAAAACACTTGGACAAGTAGAAAACAACACAATTTCCAGGGCAAAGAAATAAAGAAAAACGATTTCAAAATCTATAAATATCCCTGAATGTCTCAGAACATATAGTGTATTCCAAAATTTACATTCATTTTAGCCTTAAACATTACTGGGTGTTGCAATACGATATACCTCACATGAATATAACACTATCCGATAGGCCTGTGTGGACCACTCCAGCATGCAGAGTGCAATCCCAAGGTCCTATCTGTTTGATGAGCTGGAACCACGAGTGTAGCCTTCAGCATGGTGGCGACGCCATCATCACAGGCTGATTTAACGGCTGGTCCCAATGGCTTCTGCTAATGTAAAGTCTCAAGTGGGATACGAGCGGGTTGGTTATAATGGATTTCTCTAAATTATCGCAAAAAACTCGGTTGCTCTCAAATGTCTGGGCATTGTGTGCTGGGCAGCAAATGGCCATCAGAAGGAAGACTTGCTTTGACCTTTACCCATAGGAAGGGGCTGAAGGCCTTCCTTCCTCAATACATTTACTCCAAAAATGACACCTGTGAAACACATACCTTACAGATTATTCATCACTCGGGGTCTGCATGCTGCCAAAAATGTTTACCAGTCGATTGTGTACATCGTCGAGAGGACGTGGTCTGTGTATACATTGTCTTCATATCGATACCGGGCAGAAGGTCGCAGACTTCCAGTATAGGTGCTGACGCGTGGATGTGGAATGAGACAGCTGCTTTTCTGGTGTCAGCACGGATCAAACAAATGTTTCCTCATAATCTCCTTTAGCTGCGAGTCGGGGCCACATTAATCAACCGGTCCCATTACAAGCAGAGTGCTGAATGAAACTCAATTACGACCCTGCAAGCTCTGAATCTATAAAACATCTCAATCAATGCTGCAGATCTGAATCTCGGGCTGAGGCAATAACGCTTGGCAGTTCCACGGTAGCGAAAGCATTACAAATGAAGATGATAACGGGGCTGCTGCTGCTGAAAGCGTGAACATTTGAGCAAAAAAGAAAGAAAAAAGCCGCCACGTTGGTCTTCTTTTTGTGCGAGTTTAATGGGTCATTACCATTTACTTCTTTACTGGACATTTGAGGACCGTGTTTGGACCATAAGAGATCATTGCCTCGGGGGTAACCCAGTACCGATCAGGCGCTTTTATGAGTGTTTTTGCTCCGCTGCAACCACGGTCCCTCTGTCTTTTTAATCAAGCTCGGTGCTTAATAGCTCCAGGAACGGCAGGACTGCACCTCTCCATTAGTGTTCTCATATGCCTACAGGGTGGACCGCCCAGCACAGCCCTGGGGAAAAGCACCGAGACTGGTAATGTTTGTATTTGAATGAATCTCCCGAGTTATTTAAAAAAATCTTTCGAACACAGAGGTATTCAGCTTAAATCATGATCTACCTCTCTCGTAAATGAAGGAAACTGTATTGGCAGGATGTCAGTCGGCAGTAAGTACTCCCATGATAGCAATTTATTGTAAAGCCACAATTATTTATTTAAATAATTCATTTAAAATTTTTGCACATATGCTATCAACATATATTACAGATGTAATACTCCGCTCATTGTTTGACAATGTAAACAATACTTCTAGGGACTGAAAGCACAATAATTATCACACAATAATAAAAATCTGGAGGGAAGCAACCAGGTAGAACATCCACATGATGAAATAGTGATACGACATGGAATCCTGTTAAGATGAATGTGCTAGTCCAGCAGGTGCAGTTGGAGCCCTCCATTTTATGCGTTACAAATTTAAATCAAGCTCTACCATAATCCCCTTGTGAAAGACCTGGCCGTTCTTAGTGAATTATTCAGTCTAGAAGCTGCTTGAGCATCCATTGCTATCGCAAATACACTTCAAGGGATTCGCCAAAACAACCAAAGCAGAAGGCTGCTTCCATAAAGGTTGTAATTACAAGCGACGTTTTGCTGAGCACACTGAAAACTTACAGGGAATCGATATCGAGAGATATTTGTGGGCCTGCTGAAAGCACAACGAGAAATCATAGGCAGAGTCAGAACATGTTCTCAAGAGAAGAGCGCCAGGCTGATTGAAACTCGGCTTATCTAATAAGGGTAGTCATAAGTGCCCGTGTATTGCTTCAGCGATTACATCATAAAGGCAGTGAGAGTAACCTTGAATTTATGGAAAGGCAATTGCACTGCAGAGGCAGGTGCATGCGCCGCCGTGTGCGGGTCATAAGGGTGTCAAGCGATCATGAAGAGCGAATGGGGGAGATGGTTTGAAAGGATGAGCTGATGATGCGATTGTGTATAGAGTGCTTGTGCTGTAAGTGCTTTCTCCTTTTGCTCTAAAAATCGAGAGAAATGTAAGCGTAAGGGCTCGAGAAACCTACGGTTATGTCCAGCACTGTGGTAATGAGGAAAGAAGGAGATAGAAGTTGGCATTACATATGGCTATCGATGTTGTGAGGGTGTTGTATGTCACTTTCTTTGGTGAAAAAAAAAAAACACCTCGGCCTCTTGGTTGTAGACACAGCTCTTTTCCCAAGCCTCAATGTGCGGTCGTAAATGTCGAGGTTATATACACGTCTGGGTGTTTTGGTGAAAAATACCGATGGTTTAAAGACTGCTGCACATCCAGCCCATTGCATCTGCCATACTCAAAGTGCGTTCTCCTCGTGCCATAAATCGGTAAGAGGACCAAATACCCAACACTGCAATGGGCACTTTCAGTAAGATTTTAAGTTTCCTTGTCTGAGCACTTTGAACAGTTGATCCCCTCAACCCTCGGCCTACCCTTAGAACCCCACTTATTTCTACGTCACTCCACTGGCCTTGTACAATTGACCCTCCTCCCTCTACATCAGATATTCTCACCCACTCCCATATTTCAAATACATCCCCTAAGCCATTTTCCTCCTTCATTTCTAAGCCGGATTTTTTTCATTTTTTTATGAAGTACCATATACTTTGCTTTGCCAACTCAAAACCAAGGCTCATCTTTGTGTGTGAAATTCTTCTTCAACTCGATCCCCTCTCGATACATTTCCATTATGGCGCTATTTAATTTTCAATCTTTTTTTCTTCAGCCCTGGTCAACTCTTTGGCTCTATTGCCTATATCTACTATTTATTTTTTTGTGCAATTCAAAGACATCATGGTTTCTTATGTTGCTTTGGTGTGGCTCTTAATGGCTCTGGAATCGCAGGGATTTTGTGATTACAAGGCATTTTACCAAGTGGAGGATGTAATAAGTCAAGTTCATGATCTGTGTCATATGTGTGACTTTCATGCATATACGTGCTGCTTCCTTGATTGCCACTGCAGTTAAAAAAGGATAGAGCATGGACAAACAATCATAAGTTCACAATACTAGCTCAGGCTTTGATGTGCCTAATGGCTTCCTTCTGAGTTGAAGTTCCTTGGAAGAGAACATACAGTATATTAAGTGGCATGGATGTAAACATCTTCTTTTTCTCCTCCTCTTCCCTTCATAATGTGTGACTTCCAATGGCACCAAGCTTTTGCCCTGCCTTAACCACGATTCTCCTCAAATTCCCTCTATCCTCAGCCAACTCCATTCACTCCAACCACCCGCCTATTAAGTAAATCGACTCCGCCGATTAAGTAAACATATCACCTTACTGATATCCCTCCTCACACAATCCTCCCATCTCAAACGCAATATACCTCTTTTCCTCCTACCATGCTCCCTCAACCTATTCGTCCCTTTGCCATTTTTCTCTCCCCATCCACACCACGTGTCCAGCCCATCTCAGCCTGCATTTAACCATTCTCTCCATCAAGCTCACCTGCGCACCAATCTCCTCCCTCAATTCATACATCCTCCTTCGATCCACCCTCTTCACTCCTACAATTCTCTTGACTCAGTTGTTCTCACAATCCTGCAGCCTCTGTTGTTGTCTCTGTCAGTGCCACCATCTCCAGACCATAAAGGTAGGTCGGCATTGCACACAACATCAGAACTTTCCCTTTCAATTTCCTTGATATCTTTCTGTCTGCTATTACTCCCTCCACTCTCCTCCACACATTCGCACCCACCTGAATCCTCCTCAGCACTTCTGCCTCTGACTTACCATCCCCAGTCACTGTTCTACCCAGATACTCAAACTTATTTCCCTGTCTGATCTCCTGCTCTAACCTGATATTCATATATTTCTCTGCTGCACGATCCACATCGCCTCCGTCATCCCATACTCATCTTCAGCCGATGTTTCTCAAATGCATCCTTTCACTCCCTCTGTACCTCCTGCATCTCCTGCCTACTCTCCACCAGAACTGCCAGATTGTCTGCTTACAACATCCTCTTCAGAATACCCCTCATGTTTACCTTCCTGGTTACCAGCCCATCACCATCACCATGATGAACATGAGTGAGTGGGCTGAGAGCGCTTCACTGTCTCAAACAGATGTTCACACAACTCCTCAGACATCCTAAGACCAAGCAAAACTCTTCCCTTAGTATCCTTCTAATCCCTTCCACCAACCCAACTTCTGCTTCCGGCTCCTCCATCCATCTCAGTGTCGCCATTATCATCTCTCTTGGGAGTGTCGTAAGCTTTCTCCAGGTCCACAAATCCCAATGACATCTCACCTCACACCTCCAACCTTTTCTCCAGCAGCTGTCTCAGCATTAACATCCCATCCATCATGCCCTTACTCTTTCTATAGCCCTGCTATTCTTCTCTGATTTCCATCTCCACACTCTTCCTTATCCTCCCATCCAGAATCCTCTCCAGCATCTTCATTACTTGATTAAGGAGCATAATGCCCCTTAGTGAGGGGAAGAAGGGAAAACATCGTTACACGCTGGACAAAAGGGCCAATTTTTTTTTTGTGGTTACCTATGGACTTGCTTAATAAAAAAATCCCATGCTCCAAAAAATGGGACGATATTTTCATGTGATTATGGGTCAAAATCCAAGATGGCGGCCGAATTTTTTTTTAAATCGATAAATAATTATAACTTCGCTAATATTCGTCGGAAAAATATGTGTAAACTATCTATTTGTAGGTAATGATGCCCAGGGAGTCGATTGGAACCATCAGATTTGGGATTAGATCATCAGGAACTGAGATAATGATCACATGTAGAAAAAATATGGGTCGCTCAATACGAACATTGACATTTCGCGAGACACATTTGTTATACGAGACATACTTTGCTGGATACATATTTTAATAAAAACTGAACCATAATATCATGTACATGTGTATATGATGTACACTAATGAACACAAGCAAGTTCGTTCTTTTCGCAATTGCAGCAACACAGGTCAGTGCAGTTCAGCCCAGATTTTATACATTTGCAGATGCGACAACCACGCTCGGATTTACAGCCACATTTGATAAGTTCAGTGCAAGCTTTTGCAGCTTCTGGTATAGTCATCCAAATTGGTTCCCATTGGTCAGCCTGTAGACTCCATCCAAATGCTTCAGGCGACGGTATAATAACGTGGGCCTGTCGACTTGCTGACCAAATTCCAGCCTGAAGGATAACTCTCTTGACATGTTGTACCAGTGCATCCTGCAACAAAGTAGTATGTACATTGCTATAAGACAAACTGATTGGGTATACACTAAATTTCAATCTTGCTATTTAATTCAAGCATTCTGCTTAATACCCTTAGTACTAAGTACCTTAGTTGGTGGAATATTTTCAAGAGGTCTGCTTTTCTTGGAGAACAACTCCCGCCTCGCATCGTTTATGTTGGAGTCATTGCTTGTTTTGTCATACATGACGATTGTGAAGAGTTCAAGGTGTTTAAATTGACGCGATCCAGTATCCAACGTTTCAAAGGGATGATTCCAGATGAAGAGGAAGGCTTCAGTAACCAAATGGTAGCTTTTCCATGATTGCCAGGTACTTTTTTGCCCTTCCGGAAGAAATACGAGGTGGTATCACTCCCTGAAAATGTGTGGAATACAGGAAGTGCCCGAGCGATCCTTTCTCCAAGGCTTACAGATATGGCGTTGAAGCGGTTAACACAAAAGTTTTTGCCAACGCCAAATGCTACACAGAGCTCCAGGTCAGGTTGCAGTTCCAGCAGATCGAAGAAATGGCCGACAAGGATCACAAGCACATGTGTCAACCGTACGCACTTGTACTTTCTTGGCCCCGTGCTGCAGAGCATGTACAATATGGAACACAATCCTGCTGTCTGCTTCTTCGTGTATGCAGTCTGACATCACGTGACTTGTGCCTCTGGAAACAACTGTAGTGCCATTCGTTATGTAGATGCCTTTTTCAGCAGGCCAGTCGCCATCAGCCACTTTCTGTGTCAAAAATGAGAAGAGTTCATCTTTATTGGATGAATCCAACAGGAAATCGTTCCACTTGGAAGGTATCTTTGTTCTTGGAGTGACCTTGAGGCGCACACCACTGCCTCTTCGTTCTCTTGTGGATGCCTTGATGATGCTTGGTAAGTATTAGTCCCAGACGACATCTATCCTGTCTCTGACATGCTGTAGTTCACGCAAAAGAAACGGCAAGAACATAGACTGTGCATAGTCATCAAAGGTAGTAGCAGTCGCAGCTGACAAAGTATGGGCTAGGACGGCACCATCAAATATCTTACAGTCCACTGTTCTTGCAAGTTCGTCTTGTTCACCTTGTTCGAATACTTCAATGCACCTAATGAGATCTGACTTGGTGCCCGTCCGAAGTTTTCCTTGATCCGATATCCTGGGAGAGTGCAATTGATTTTCATGCGAGAAAAATATGTCTAGATCTCCATCCCGCTGTTGATTTGCGATGTACAGTCAACCAAAAAGGCTTGCATCACTTCGAATGGCTGTGAGCTCTTTCGTTTTGGAAGTTTTCTTTAGTTTTGGTGTTTGGAACAAATGCAGTTTGTTCTTTTTGATTGACTCGTGAATAGACTTGCTTTGTTCTGTGAAGACCTCCTTCTTAAATATGTTGTACTGAGCATTTCCAAGAGCTTCTAATCCTTTCATAGCGTTAGCTACTTCCTGGTCATCGCATTGACGTGTATGAAGAACCAAGAGTTCTTGGCAGTCATCAGAAAATGGATTTCCATACCCATTGATCGTCTGAATGAGGTTGTTTGTTTGCTGCTGGAATAACTTCTGTGCTGACAATCGTTCGTCGTGATGTTGGTACTGAAGATCGGCATCGTCGGAAGCCAAGTATTCGTTTTCAAAAGATGTGACCACTCGAGCTGGTTCAGGACCAGCGATCATCCATCTCTTCAAGGATTCAGGTTTTTCAGTCAGTCCGATAGTTTGACAGTTTGAATAGGTACGTACCCTCCTCGGCAGATTCCTCCAAGTACGTTACAAGTTCAACAAATACTCTTGAATTGATAATTTTGGCTCGTTGATTCAGCTCACGTTGGTCGGCCCTTGTTGGACTATTCTGTCGCCTTTAACCACGATAGTCATTTCGGTACTTTGTCAGACATTCTGTATGGTACTTGAGTTCATTTGAGACCAGATCCCCACATAGTATTTTTGCAAGTACTTTGCCGTCTTGCATTTCGGTGGCCATTAACTTTAAATTGTACTCTGCACATTTAGTTGCATATTCATGCAGTTTTCTGGGGCCACTCTCATCACAGAATAAACAAGTGTCCTTGCTTGATCCCGTTGACTGTCGCTTTGATCGCTGGGATGCGCTGGTACCTGGAGCTTTTTTGTTGTTGTTGTTGTTGTTGTTGTTGTTTACGTTATTCTTGTTTACGTTTTTTATTCAGCTCTTGTTCAAGTTTACTTTTATTAAACTTTTGGTGGCATGCCCGATGCCAAGAAGCATTGTTTTCTGCAAAACATTCTGGGGTGCCATGTTCGCCAAAATCAACATCGACCGACAATGCACCTACCTCTTCGAACTCTCTGACATTGTCAAGAAAGTCCTTATAGACGTTGTCAGCATTGCGATTCTGTCTGTTCTTTGGACATGAAAGAGGTGAAGTGTATCTACTGTTCTGGCAAATGACACAAATTGTCCAGTCCATGGTGTGATGTTTCACTGAACAGTAGATTCAGGGCTGTTTACAACCTGTAACAAAGAAAATAAACATTATCCAACCACCACATAATATACAATTACTTCCAGATGAATCTTCTATGAGGGCATTATACAAAGTGAAATATGCATCATCAAATTATCAATTTGCCTACAAATAAACACATGATATAGGAAAGATGATAGTCAACATGTACACAACTTATTTGAGCGCAACAAAAAAGTCATTAAAACATGTAACGCGAACCGTTAATTTTTTCATATCGAGCGACCCATATTTTTTTTACATGTGACCATTATCTTAGTTCCTGATGATCTAATCCCAAATATGATGGTTCCAATCGACTCCCTGGGCATCATTACCTACAAATAGATAGTTTACACATATTTTTTCGACCAATATTAGCGAAGTTATAATTATTTATCGATTTTTAAAAAAATTTCGGCCGCCATCTTGGATTTTGACCCATAATCACATGAAAATATGGTCCGATATTTTGGAGCATGGGATTTCTTTATCAAGTATGTCCGTAGGTAGCCACAAAAAAAATTTGGCACGTTTGTCCAGCGTGTAACGAAATTGCCCCACTATGGAGCTAATACCCCTCACTATTACCTGTACTTCCCAGATCTTGAACATCGCCCTTCCCTTTCCATATTGGCACAATTAATCCTGTCCTCCAATCCTCCTGAATTTAACCCTCTCATAATATATTCAACAGCCTCTTTGGCCAACTGAGTCTAACTTCTTCTGCTGCAATTATCATTTATGTACACACCTCATCAATGCCTGGCACTCTTCCCTTCATCCTCTTCAATGCTATCCGCACCGCCTCCTCTGTGATCTCCACCAACTCCACTTTCCGCCTATATAACACGGTAGCTCTCGCTCACCGTTGCTTCCTTCCCGGTTCAGCAACTCCTTGAAATGTTCTTCCAACACCTTCAACACTATGTAAACACATCTCTGTAAACATCACAATGTAAAAACCAGTAATTAATTTTTTTAAATCAAGAAATTATTTTATTGAAATATATTTGGAGAAATGTTGAAATTGACTTGGTCTGTTAGTGTTGAAGTCTGAACTCCAGGTTCTGATTATTATGCAGGGAACTTAGGTTTAAATCCATATGCTTGTCCATTATCTCCAAATGTCCTTGTAATTAATGTAACAGAAAATTGATGGCTTATAATATTTCTGTCCTGTATGTGATATATGTACTACCTCCTCCATGAACCTCAGATCAATGTAGAAAAAAAAAATAATTGACATTATGTCATTTGAATCAATTGTTTTTCAAAGCAAACATATCACAGATAAACAAACAAAAAAAAATCGTTAGAAATTATTTATTTAATATAACGAGTCAAGTTTTATTTATGAGTATGTTAAAATGCACGATTGAAATGAATTTGATACTGCAGAATGTCAATAATTCGATTCCAAAGCAAACAAGAGGAGTTTCTTTTTAAAGATTGCTTAAGTAACATCTGTTCTTTGGTCATTACGAAACCTTCCAGAAAAAAATGTCTTCCACACCATATATGCACTTGTAATAAAGTAGACAGTCGGTCTTCAAATCAATGTGGTCGATGGGGTTCACGTCAAGTTCAAACTGGATTAAAGTTGTTCTCTTGAACATTTATATCGCACTCTTCGATTGAACAAACAAATCCTCCTCAAACTGCTGCATTGGGAGTGCTTCTTACATGGAGTTAGATGGTAGGGCACACAAACAAATGGGGAATTCACATGTAGCATCAGCAATTCGCAATATAAATGAGACATACATGTTGATTATCTTATTAAACTGGCAAGCTGTCTTTCTCAGAAGCACTGTGTGACAGAGATCTTGCTGACTTTATAACAGGGGTTCCACAGATTGTGACT
>BROF01006131.1:12348-29719 GCA_024346535.1 Eptatretus burgeri
GGAAAGGGGAGGGGGGAGAAGTGGGAGAGCTATGCCTCACCAAGCATTGCTATACCGTGGGTGGGAGGAATGCGAGGAGGGGATGAGAGAGACAGAGACAGAGACAGACACGTATGAAAACAAAAAGAAGAGAGAAAGGTGAGGGATGGAGGTGGGGTTAGTTAAGAGAATGATATGTTATGCTTAATGACCGAAAACACACACAAAAACAAATTCATGTCAGAACAGCTCGACACACGACGACACAACAGAGTTTACAATGTAATCCGCTGGCACATCTGCAAAATCTTTGATGTCCCAGTTCCAGAAAATTTGTGTGAACATGAACCAACAGTAATCACGGAAGACATCGAAGTACCTACCGCTCACGTACGAATTAATGATCACATCGAGCGTGAACATCGAAAACAAAGCGTTGCGACAAGTTATCATACCTGGATACAAAAAAAAGAGAAGAAGGCATTGCTTATTGAGGTGTTAATAGCAGTGATTTTGGACTAAACGATACAGAAATCAAGAAAAAGTCCAAACACCAAGACCTCAAGAATGAAGTGAGAAGATCCTGGAAGCTAAAGAATGCCAAAGTTGTACCAGTGATAGCTGGACCCACAGGAATAACAACAAAGAACCTCACCGATATATTAAACATAGGGGCAACACCCCTGGGCGCACACATAGTAGTGGCTGGATAAGATAACCAGGCAACCACTGGTAGGCATGGATGACCCACAAAATATATCATGGAGAAGAAAGTAAATACCTCTGGATATTATTTTTTTCAATGACATGAACAAACCTTGGTACATCGTGGTTGATAAAGGTTGTGGTCAAGTTTCATTGAAATTGTGTGTGTGGTTTCAGAAAATAAGGCAGATACATATTTGGGGGTGGGGGGAGGGTCTCCCCCCCCAACCCATATAATCCTTTGGCATACAATTTTTATTCCCACGCTTTCGAAGAAAAGCGGGAATATTGTGATTGTCTCTGCCGTCCATCCATCTGTCCATCCGTCCGTCCGTCCGTAAGTCCGTCTATCTTACCCTGTAACTCCTCCTACACTGTTTGAAATAGGAACTTGAAACTTTGGGACATAGTAGATATATGTATGGGGAAGTGCACAACACTTTCAGATTTTTGATATGACCCCTAGGGGCCGGGCCAGAGGGGTTGGGATCATGGGGGTCGATTTTTAAATAAAATTTCACCTAGCATTAATGGGACAAAGCAGTGCACACGGGAATATGCAATGGTGTGCCATCGACAACGTAGTTCTAGTTTTTTAATGTCGTGAACAAACGTTGGTACATGACGGGTGGTGAAGATGGTGGTCAAGTTTCATCGGAATTGCACATGCAGTTTATGAGAAGAAAGAAAATACATATTGTTGCAGTTCTAGGAACCGCATCCCTCCAAAGCAAAAGCAACCATCATACAGTGGTCCCCAGACAGTTATTCCATTAATGTACGTTTAGATAGTCCCTTCCCTTTTGTTTAGCGGGACAACGGGATGCGCGTGCAGGGATCTCATAGCTAGATCTGTTTACACCGGTAACTTCATTTCTACTCTTCTTTTCTGCTTATTTATGAGGAAAATCCAAATTTGCATCGTCGCAGAAGCCAACACGGGCAGCAAAGTTCCGTGGCCGGGAGGAGAATAGCAAAGCTGCGACAAGACCACGAGCTTAGACAGCGTAGCTGCGAAGATACAGCGATACCCTCGAACAAACCTCTGCCGCAAGCTCGAGATGATCGTCTGACGTTTCCAATGATCTGGGATGAGATTGCTGGTTGCATTGAAAAGACATACGAACGAATATCTCTGAAAGAGGCCTCATAGATGTTGTTTTTCACAACACAGAAGCAAATGACCCAATATCGGGTGAACGCCGATGCTGACCACGTGCTTAATGGCGGATCTGCGCGCACTGTACGGAACGTGCTCGAAGGTAGACACGTGCTTAGCTCGTAAAACCTTATTATCGTACAGAGCAGGGCACGGATGGCACACATCTTGTTCTGGTCTGTGCATGAGTTTACCTTAACACATTACCGTCGGTCCTCGCTGGTGGCTACGGGTGTTCCCCATGGATGGCGGAAGTCTCCTCGCCTCTCTGCCCGGCGAAGACGCAATCAGGCAGAGGCGTGCTGTGTGGCTCCATCGCTTGGGCTGCTTGGTGCACCATGGAGCAGGCACATTGACCAGCGCCAATTGCGGGTTGCCAGGGCAGGGTCTGGGAGATCGGAAGCATGGCAATTCATATCATGGAGTTCGGTGCGGGGCGATTCATATCATGGGGCTGGGAGTGAGATGATTCCGCAGCTTGTAACCATCTGGCCGGAAGTGAAGTGGAGCCGCTTCCGGTCATGGCGACCGGCCCGTCTGCTGGCCGGGGCCCAACTGGAGCGCCCGATTCGGGTGATGACACATCGCTTCGGGTCATCGCCCCCGCCCCGCACCACCAGATATATAAAAGGACAGATCGCGGGGCGGTGGAAGAAGAGTCGATGTCGTTCCTGCTCATCATCGCTGGTGGGTCGTTCAAGAGTCGTCGTCGTTCCTGCTTGTTGATATTGGTGCGTCATTCCTGCTCGTCGTTCAAGAGTCGTTGTCGTTCCTGCTTGTTGATCTTGGTGCGTCGTTCCTGCTCATTGTTCCTGGTGTGTCGTTCCAGTGTCGTTGTCGTACTTGGGTCGTTCAAGCGTCGTTCCTGCCCATTGTCCTTTCTTCGTTCCTGTCGGCTCGTTCTGCCGGCTTGGAATCGATAACCCCGCCTTCTTCACCCACCATTCTGTCATCACCTGCGACTCTGCCTCCGCCTCCACTTCTCCGCCCACACGTCGCTAACTCCACCCACCAACCTGGTCCCGTCTACCACTCAGCCCAATCGCTCTCGACTCTGCCTTCGGGTCATTCTACCTCAGTTCACCCAAGGGTTGTAATCCGACCCCCCTCAGATTTGGCTAATTTTTTTGCATGTATGTTACATATGATAGTCTATGTTCACATACAAAACTTTAGCAAAATCAGACTAGGGGTTGACGAGATATGACCTTGAGAACTTTTGACCTTTTCGACTAATGTCGCGTTTCCACCAAAATTCAAATCCTCATATCTCAGCAACCCCTTGCCCTATCTCGATTATTTTGGTGTCGTTGGAAAGGTAATTGTCCAGAGAATGCAAATCCAGCATCGGTTCATCGATTTAATTAAGTTAGGGGTAGATTATTTGTTGACCTGACATTTGACCTTGAAGACCTCGTGACCTTGACCTGGCCTTGCATGAAAATGAAAGTTCATACTGTCGACTATAACATATCAAAAAACTGGAGGGGTAGTATTTTTTGTTCGAGATATTTTCGGACAAATTTGCAAAGGTCGTAAAAATGCAACCAAACCAAGCTTGGTGTGGCTGGGCAGGTAAGAACCTGAGGAAGAGAATTTAGCCGATAATATCATGAGAACAAAAAATACTACCCCCCCAGTTTTTTGATATGTTATAGTAGACAGTATGAAATTTCATTTTCATGCAAGGCCAGGTCAAGGTCACGAGGTCTTCAAGGTCAAGGACAAGGTCAAATGTCAGGTCAACAAATAATCCACCCCTAACTCAACTAGATCGATGAACCGATGTTGGATTTGCATTCTATGGACAATTACCTTTCCAACGACACTAAAATAATCGAGGTAGGGTAAGGGGTTGCTGAGATATGAGGATTTGAATTTTGGTGGAAACGTGACATTAGTCGAAAAGGTCAAAAGTTCTCAAGGTCATATCTCGTTAACACCTAGTCCGATTTAGCTAAAAATTTGTATGTGAACATAGACTATCATATGCAGCATACATGCAAAAAAATTAGCCAAATCTGAGGGGGTCGGGTTACAACCCTTGGGTGAACTGAGAGAGAATGACCCCTTCTCGACCCAAGTCCCTTCCTTCACGCCCGATGGTCGCATCTCATTCTATGGACCGACGCTAGCTGCATGAAGTGCCACAAAGCAAGAAATGGTGAGTCAGTTGTCAGGGAGGTATCGCCCAGCGGAGCATCCCCCCAAAACTTATTGGTGGCGTGATCTGGCAATCGTGCAAGGTATTCGGAGACTGTTGGCCTCATCTCCTCTCCTCCTTTTTATCTTCATTAGCTCCTCGTCATTGGGTTTTGTGTGTGTGTGTGTGTGTGTGTGTGTGTGTGTGTGTGTGTGTGTGTGTGTGTGTGTGTGTGTGTGTGTGTGTGTGTGTGTGTGTGTGTGTGTGTGTGTGTCCGTCCTGGCGCCTGTCCTCATGAGATAAGATTGCAGAAGATTATTATTATTTCGCGTTAAGTCTGCTCTGTGTCTGCTTTTTAAGTTGTTTATATTATTGTCACACCTCATGCTTCTTTCTATCCCTGCATTACACAAATCAATAAAACTATTCACTGTACCACATACCTTTCCCCACCTGCTTGTAAATAAAATCTTATTCGAAAAATGTTCCCAGCTCGTTCTCGTCTTTTCTTTCATTGATTCAGCATGATCCGAATCCTAGCTTAGCTGGGGCTTTATTCTCAAGGATCTATTCCTTTCAGCCGGTACGTCCTTAGCAGTGTCGCTCGGCTGCATCCGATCTGGTAAAGTGATCTGGTTCAGACAAGGTGCACCGAGGGCGGGTTCCCCGGTAATTAAATCACGTGATTAATTAGGTTACATGGTTAATCCATAGACGGGAGGTCACGTGGTTGAGTTATTGGCATTCACGGTCGGTTCGCGACCAGCCGCGTCACGGAATTATCCATGTGCGACGGCCAACAATTCCGGGGAGTCTGGTGGGAGCCGAGATAGCTTCCCATGAGTGGCCCTCTCACCCAGCCCCTGGCCATCAATAATATTTTGTGGGGCAACCCCCTTCTCCCCATAGACCCTCCTAGACCCCAATTTTTGTTAATGTCATGAACAAACTTCAGTACATCATGGGTGGTAAAGAGTGTTCAAGATTCATCGGAATTGTATGTGTAGTTTCTGAGAATTTGCAAGTATTTGTGGATGGACGGATGGACGACGTGCCATCACATAAGCTCCCCATAACAACTTTACAGGTGAGCTAAAAACCTTCCCTGAGAATATTATTACAAACAAACTACAGTTGGAAGATATCCGGGGCTCAGCGATGATCATGAAGCGAGCCCTCGGAACAATACTTTGAGAACAGAAAACGTCACAGCTTGGTCCATGAATCGTGACCCTTACTGAAATGAGGGTGGATGCTTTGAGCCCACCCTGGGAGAACTCCATTCCACATTCTGAAACCTGCATATGTAGATACCAATTGACGACACACACACAAACACACACACACACACACACACACACACACACACACACACACACACACACACACACACACACACACACACACACACACCCTTTATGAATATAACAGCTGCGTGTGCTGGGTGGATAAAAATTTGGCTCGGTAATTTAGAAAACACGTTATTCTGCAAACGGCTCAGAAATCGGGTGTATTGCATGAACCACTGGCTCAGGGTGACGGATCACGAACCACTCGCTCAGGGTGACGGTGCACGAACAGCTCGCTCAGGGTGATGGTGCACGAACCGCTCGCTCAGGGTGACGAAGCACGAACCACTCGCTCAAGGTGATGGTGCACAAACCGCTCGCTCAGGGTGACGAAGCACGAACCACTAGCTCAGGGTGACTGAGCACGAACCACTCGCTCAGGGTGATGGTGCATGAACCACTGGCTCAGGGTGACGGATCATGAACCACTCGCTTAGGGTGATGGTGCACGAACCACTCGCTAAAGGTGACGGTGCATGGACCACTCGCTCAAGGTGATGGAGCACAAACCACTCGCTCAGGGTGACGGAGCATGAACCACTCGCTCAAGGTGATGGAGCACAAACCACTTGCTCAGGGTGGCGGAGCACGAACCACTCGCTAAGGGAGATGGAGCACGAACCACTCGCTCAGGGTGACTTTGCACAACCACTTCCTCAGGGTGACGGAGCACGAACCCCTTGCTCAGGGTGACGGAGCACGAGCTACTCGCTCAGGGTGACGGAGCACAAACCACTCGCTCAGGGTGACGAAGCACAAACCACTCGCTCTGAATGACGTGGCGTGGAAAAAGTGTCCGCAGAGAGTGAACGGATCGCTCAGAATGACGTAGCACAGTCCCGCTGTCGACAAGGGGCGCTTGGAAAGTGGCTTAAGCACTCATGCAAGCACTCCAATTAAGTGGTTGGTAAGGTACGGTTGGCAAAACTGTTGCTGCATACCATAAAGGATACCTTTAACTTTGAAGCCCGTCTTGAGCACGCACACAGCAGTTAATGAAATAAAATGAATTCGTTCAAAAAAATGAATATCCACAAAAGAGTTGCTGCTTAATGCAGAACAACCCTGGGAATATTGCAAAGTTCAATCGCCCATGAAATAAACATTTCAAAAATCCGCCATTTTGTCTGCTCCTCTGTGCACCTGCCCTGTAGTACATCGGTTCGATGTCCGCACAAATGCATATTTTTTTTGTTCCTTTTGTAAGAACATCCGGTTTTTCCAGATTTGATTTGATTCCCTGAAGAGCACCTCGCGAAACCTCCGAAAATATAGACACAGATCTGGCAGATGCTTTGGATAGGCAGTTCCTCTGGGGGACAGGGTGCGAGGTCTTGCAGTGAATACATGAAATCATCTAGCTCAATGAAGCTGGTTAATTTTGGCACGCTCCTAAATTTTTGTTTACTCAATATAATTCTCCAAACAGTCGAAAAAGATCAGTTTAATGCTTTGGAAATTTCACATTTTCCTGTGGATGTTATGTATGGAGGAGGAGGAAACATAGCCTTACTTACTTCAAGTAAATAGGTATATTGGCTTAGTTATAAGACTCGTTATTTTTTTTTAATTATCAGATATCACAACAGATTTCGACACTTATTTAGTCTGGACGATATATGATCCTAAAAAGCGAAACAATAATTTGATGATATAACTTAATTAGCCCGTGAGAATAGATCGTGTAAAATCGTTTCATATAATGCATGAAATCACACCAAGCTCCGAATTTGAAAACTTATAGTGTAGTTATAAAAACGATGTATACAACGATTCTTAGCTATGATGAACAGACATTCAAAATGAGTGAGGAAAGTGAAAAATAAACTTTATCATAAAGAAATCATTGCGGCCTGTTCCAAGTCAAGGTAAGGTTGAGCAGGGCAAAAAACACGGCGGCTTCAGACCCGAGCAAGGTTACCCAGGAAACACCATAAAACTTCAGAGAGTGAGGTGGCAGAGAATCACCTGATGAAGGATATAATTAAATAATTCCGTTAATTATCTTCAAAAGGGATGTTTTAATTAACCCAAACACCCAATTTTCACTCTTGCACTTCTTTGGAGTTTTTTTGTGTGCATGCAAAGTTTCAGGCTGCTAGATTTATAGTTTTGGAGCACGCACGCACGCATGCACACACACACATACCCTTTTATTAGTACAGATGATTATTATTAGTATTATTATTATTAGTAGTATTATTATTGTTGTTATCCCTTCCTCTAAGCAGCTGGAGATGGCGTTTTGCAATTACTTCTGCGTGTCTGTCTGTGTATGTGTCTGTCCAGGTCGTAACTTTACCATTTGAACTTTTATCATCAAATTTTCTACAAAGCTTTATCATGAGAATATGGAGAAGACAAATTAAGAATTTGGTGAAAGGTCAAAAGGTTAAAGCAAAAGGTCAAAGCTACAGCATCTTCAGCATACGGAAGAAGAAGTCGGCAGAGTATAAAGAGGAAGGGTTTTGCATTTTCAGATGCTTTCTAGTTATTATTATTATTATTATTATTATTATCCTCCTATGATAAATTTGCAATTGGTCATTGTCATTGACACCATTACAAATTTTATGATGGACCTTAAACATTAAAAACCTACACATATCGAACAGTTTCAAAGGGAGCACCTCGCTGTCATTATCATTACCTCTGCCACCAAATGTGAAGGAGGTTATGTTTTCACCCCCCCCCTATGTTTATTTGTTTATTTGTCTGTCTTTGTGCAGGATATCTCAAAAAGTTGTGGATGGATCTGGATGAAATTTGGTGGGCAGGTTGGTTGTTTGACAAGGACAAACTAAATCGATTTTGAAAGTCTGGATCTGGATCCGACTATTACAATTTTTAAATAGATTCTTCACCAATGAGAGAAAGGGCCAAAAACTCTATATAGCACAATATATCAAAAAGTTGTGGACGGGTTCGGATGAAACCTGGTGGACACGTTGGGTGTGTGACAAGGAAGAATTGGTTCGATTTTGGTGAAGATCTGGATCTGGATCCGACTACTACAATTTTGTAAGTGATTCTTCACCATTGAGAGATAGGGCCAGAAGCAATTTAGTACTGTATAGAATGATATTTCAAAAATGTATTGGGCCTGATATGTTCTCGTGGATCAGGCATTACATGGTGGAGGTATGCGCTCCACCGAGTGCCCTTCAAGTCTGAATTGCATCTGATATGGCAATAAATGTGAATTGTTGCTCCCAGCTTGCCTGCTTAATGACAGAAGACGAAATTTGCATTTTTTTCTGCCTTCATCCCTAACCTGTTTGGAACACGGGCTTATCATAAAACGGGGTTTGTGGAAGAATTAGAACATAGAACAGCGAGAGAACAGTAAAAAGTGGGGAAACACAACAGCAAGGTGAGGGAGCACAAGAGAGGGACATGAGGAGGAAGAATGAATGAAGGTGATACTGAGAGGGTGAGGAGGAGCAGGATGACACAGCAGGTTAATAAGTTACAATCAAGATCAAATATAGCAAGAAGGCAACTGAAAGAACACGAAGGGAGGAACCAATGATGAAACAGAAATGTTCTGAAAATGGTGTGGAAATTTGGTTTGTGTGAATTGTTGTGCTCTGTATGCTGTGATAAAACAACTCAGAAAAAAACTTCCAACTCACCACAGCTAGGAAGTGCAGATAGCCGATGATCACCACAAAGATGGTAGATGACAACAGATCCATTGGATATCCAAAGTGGTCCTCCTTCTATGTGTTGAGTCACTGCATCGTGTTGGTGCCCAATGATGAACTCGTTACACAAATGTTACACGTTAAACAAGGCTTGCACATGCTCAGTCTTGCAAAGCAGGTCACTACATCAACCCCCTCCTAGATCGCTAGTTGTAACAATGATGCGAGTAGCGGTCGATAAGTCATGTTGTGAATGATGAGAAGAATAAAGTAAAATCGTAAACGAAACTTCTCAGTTAATGGTGAAAACTTGTACATAGTGGGCTGCTCAATGAGCATGTCTGCTTGCTCTAGTTTTCCTCATTTCAGGTTGCTGAATGGAAGATTTTGGAGGAGATGCAAGAAGGATCGATGCTGATGCAGTAGGTGACATCGTCGAAGAAGGCTTGATAGCCTGTGAATTCGATGTTGCTCGTGAGGAGGTAGAAGTAGAGCAGTCTTCGATGTGGGCTGGTTTCAAATGATCGATGCTGAAACATTGATGTTTGTCCTTAATCTCAAAGGTGAAAAACTTATCAGGCCATTGAAGTACTAGATACAGCCCATCATATGGTGGCTGTAGAGGCGTTCTCATGGCATCATGTCATACAAAGACGGGCATGCATGTGTGAGGATCTGGATGGATCTGTGGTTGTCTGTGATGGGACTTCGTGGATGTAGGTGGAAGATCATACATTTGTCGTTTCAACCGGTGCATACAATTGCTGGGATCCAGGTCACTCAAACTCTTACTTGGTGCTATGAACTCTCCTGGTAACCGAATGGTGGTCCCGTTGACAAATTCAGCCGTGGAGCACCCCAGATCCGACTTGACTGCTGTCCGAATGCCCAACAAGACAAGAGGAAGTGCTTCAGTCCATTGTGTGTTAGCGTGAGCTTTGAGCAGTCAGTGGAAATGCTCCACCATCCCATTACAGGAAGGATGATAAGATGTAGTTCTGATGCATTTACAGCCAAGCATCTCCATAAGTGTTTGAAAAAGGGAAGACTCAAATTGACGACCTCTATCTGTTGCGATGGTCGAAGGCACTCCAAAATTTGCCACCCATCGTGTCATGAAAACACGAGCAATGGTCTCCGCTGTGATATCTGATAGAGGTATAGGTTCTGGCCAGCGTGTAAACCTGTTGAGACAAACGAGCATATATGTCTGCCCATCTGATGGAGGAAGAGGTCACATAATGTCAGTGTGTACATGATCAAACCTGGCATCATGTGTTGCATAAGTGCTCAGGGACGTTTTTGTGTGTCGATGCACTTTACACTTTGACACCATAGCCAAGTGCTTGCTCAATTGCATACATCTTGGTTGATTCCCGGCCAGAAAAAACGTGCAGTAATCAACTGTTGCGTAGCTCGGATGCCCAGGTGTAACAAATCATGCAGAGCATGAAAAACGGTGTGTCTAAACTTGGCTGGGATGTATAGATGAGGATTTCAAGTAGAGATATCACACATAATAGTACTACTTGATGTGGAAACTAGAACTGTGCTAAGCTGGAGTGAGTTATCAGCTGACTGTTGCAGTTCTTCATTGTCCTGAGCCTGAGCAATGGCATCAAAATCAATGACGGCTATTGCCTCCAAGGCATATACGTCCAAACATGATAACGCATCGGCTGCTGTGTTGTCTTTGCCCGAAATGTGCCTCAAGTCAGAAGTTAATTGGGAAACATAATCAAAGTGGCAAATCTCATGCGGCGAATGCTTGTCTGGCTTGGACTCGAGTGCATAGATGAGTGGCTTATGATCAGTGTACACACAAAAAGGATGTACCTCTAAAAGATGTCTGAAATAGCTGATTTTCCAATAAAGTGCGAGGAATTCATGATCAAAGGTGCTCTACTTTGTCTCGGCAGGTTGAAATAACTTTGAGAAGAAAGACATAGGCTGCCACTCCCCATCGCTGTGTTGTGGCAAAACACCTCCAACTCCTACATCTGAATTATCAGTAAATACACACAGAGGTGCATCTATCAGTCTTGGGGTGTCCGAGTAGTATCACTTGGGCCAGTGCCAATTTAACCTCTCGAAATGATGCAAGATCCATCTCACCAAGAATGATAGCCTGGTTCTTCTTGGTCTTTCTTTTCGAAATGTCAGTGAGCGGCTGCACTAAGTCTTCACATCGTAGTATGAACCATCGGTAGAAATTCACCAAAACAAGAAATTTGTGGAGCTTGCACAGTGCGGTAGGAATTGGGAAAACTTGGACAGTTTTCATCATCTCAGGCAGGGGAGAAATACCACTTTCATTGACCACGTAACCCAGAAAAGTGAGAGTGGTTACACCAAAATGACACTGTCAGGCTGATAACAATTCCGTACTGTGAAAATTGTGCAAAAAGGAGATGCAAATGTTCGGCATGTTCATCGACTGAATTGCTCGCCACTAACACATCATCAATTTATGCATATGCCAAGTGTAAACCAAGCAGCACTTCATCGATGAACCTCTGGAAAGTCTGTGCAGCATTCCAGAGTCCAAAAGGCATTTGTACAAATTTTCAAAAGGCCAAAGGGGGTGGTGATTGCAATCTTGTGTACATATGCTGGATTCACAGGTATCTGATGGTATGCTCTCACCAAGTCCAATTTGGAAAATACCTTCTTGCCTTCCAAACCACCAGCAAAATCTTAAAGATGAGGTACAGGATACCGGGGTACTGTATTCTTCTTTAGTGCTCGGTAATCTCCGCAAGGCCTCCCCTCACCAGGAGTCTTCTGACCTACCATGTGTAATGGAGATGACCAAATACTACTGGATGCCTGTATGATTCCAAGCTCTAACATACGGTCAAATTCAGCCTTAGCCATGCTGAGACGATCTGAAACAAGACGACACAGGTGAGCTGCCACAGGATGTCCACTCATCTCAATGTGATGTGTGACTATGTGCTTGATAGTAGTCTCTTTGTAAAAAGGTTGAGTAATATCAGGAAAATGACCTAAAAGTGACTCGTACTGTACTTTGTTTCCCCCTCAGGTTTCAGGAATGCAGCACTGATGGAGGAAATAGATCATGTCATTCCCCTCATGGATAGATGAGTAGTGGTGTCAACAAGTCGTTGGTGTTCAACATCCACCAAAACCCCTCAAAAAAAAAATCAGTGCCAATGATAGAACTTGTGATGTCGGCGATGATAAAAACTCATCAGCAGGTTCGACGTAAACCGATGTGAAGTGTCATAGATTGCTCCCTGCGTGTTGTAATGTTGGAGTGGTTATTAGCTTGCAAGTGTACCTTTGTAGATGAATGTTTTTTTTCTCAGATTCAGGAGGAGGAATTTCACTGATCTCTGCTCCTGTATCAATGAAAAAACGTGTACCTGTTGTCCTGTCAACAAGGGAGAACAGACGACTATTATAATTGATGCCAGCTGGACTCGTCGCCACTAGTTGTTGGCCCTGTCATTTTCCTGATAAGAGGTAGGCTGACCACTGAAACTGCAAATAGGGATGGACCTCTGTGCCTCAGTACCAAAATGACAGTGGTACCAACATTCCTTTCCTGCAAGCTGTTGAGGGCTGGGGTTACATGAAGGATGATCAGGTTGTCTCTGCCTACTGCTGCTCCAACTCTGTCCTCTGTTGTCATGAGGCTGAGTCATGAGAGCATGGACTTGCTGTGAGCCAAAATACTTGGGCTTGTAAACCCTGCAGCTCAGTAGGTACAGAAGGGCTTGGCTGAGGTACATGACACTGAGCCGATACAGCTGCACTGAAATTGAAGAAAGGCATTTCAACTTCCATGAACCTGTCTACAAGATCAGCAAGTTGTTCATTCTGTATCGCGTCTCTTGAGGAAGCAAGGATGAGTTGAGCATTTGTAGGAAGCAAAAAAAATAGAAGGAAGTTCGTAAAAACAACGATTTAAAAGTGTCCCTCCAATGCATTGGTCTCAAGAAGTTGATGCATTTTCCTGAGGAGTTGAGAGGGCTTGTGGTCTTCTAACTCTTCCGAAATGAGTAACTGGTGGAGGCGATTCTCCTCGGAAAGTGACGTTCTTCGAAGGAGTTCGACCTTTAAGGAGTCATATGGCGTTTCTGTGGGAGGTATCAAGAGCAAATCCCTAACTTCTTGCGCAAACTCAGGTTGGAGAGATGAGACGACATCGGTGAACTTATTCTCTTGTGATGTTATGCCCCCCCCATAAGAAATTGGGCCTCAACTTGAGTGAACCAGATGACGGGGTCATTGGGCCAAAAAGGAGGGAGCTTGAGGCTCACAGCAGAAACTGTGGTCTGTGGTGTTGAACTCGCATTCGACGCTTCAGGCTGCTGCTCCATTGTGGTGAACATGGCTGTGCGTTCAGGTCACGTCGGATCACCAATGTGTAAATTTGGTTTGTGTGAATTGTACTCCGTATGCTGTGATAAAACGACTCAGAAACAAAACTTCCAACTCACCACAGCTAGGAAGTGCAGATAGCCGATGATCACCACAAAGATGGTGGATGGTAGCAGATCCGTTGGATATCCAAAGCGGTCTTTCTATGTGTCGAGTCACTGCATCGTGTTGGTGCCCAATGACGAACTCATTACACAAATGAGACGCCAGTTGATCGAAAGTAAATGATTAAAAAAAAAACCATCAGAATCACGGTTCTTGTCGAATATTCTCGACGTGAATAAGGCAGGGGGAAAAAAACTAGCCAGCTCGGCCAAGTTAACAAGAACCAAAACGTGGTGGAATGTTAGTTTGGTTAAATCAAAGCAGAATGCTAAAACCAAGAGCATTAAATTCCCGCATTATTTGCTTGATGAAGTCAACCCAATTGTATGTGGATTTGCCAAGAGAATCACATCGAGTAGTTACGAGGAAAAACCTACTGACTCGATCATGACCAAAAACCCTGAACAGTGAGCTGTCCACAAGACCTCTTCTCATTTGTGCTCAACTCTATGTTGTGTAACCAATCAGAACGGGCTATGATACAGTCACGTGATGTAGAGCCAGGAAAGGTTTGCACATGCTCAGTCTTGCAAAGCAGGTCAAGACAAAGGAAAGGTGGGTGGAGTGAGAGGAGCGAAAACACAATAACCTGGAACGTAAGGGATGAGCTTAGGGATGGTTACCAAGGGTAGAAAAGATCATGAGTATGGATTGGAATGACCTGAAGAGGATGGGAATGACAGAATAGGCATTTTTAAGTCCTGGTCTCATGGAGATAATAATGAGATGAAACAGACTGAGGAAGTTGGTTCCACACATGCACCGAAAATCCACGTTAAAAACACATCTAAGATTGCTTCAGACATTATTTTGAGCATTTGCTGAAGATCTACACTAATTATCATCACCTGGCATAGGCAAACTCACAAGTTGCAGTGGGGAAAAACATCAATGTCATTCTTTGGAAACCTAACTTGACTCAAGACAGACCCAGTTTTGGATGATGAAAATCACTTGTCAATAGTCTCAGGGACAGATTTTCAACTGAAACCACACTATGAGGATTAACTGGCAACAAAATTCTTTGCCACAAATCCTTTATGCAACATGTATAGCACCTGTCTGAACCACAATCCACCACCCTTTACTCTCCCCTGTAACAAGTACACAGAACAACTTAAATCTTCACACTTTAGTATGCACCTGCCAGAGCATCCTCTGCAATTATTAAAGCTTGGGAGCAAACACATAGTATTTGATTCTGATACCAGAATCGAGTACGTACTCAATTTGGCCGGGAAAAAAAATTGCGAGGCATAAATTGCATAAATTAAAAAAAGCATTTTGATCAATATGCTCCATAATTTAACAATCTCACATGCTTATATATTCCTCAACTTGCCAAACTGTATAAAATCGCAACACAAATATTAAACACGTTGAGTGTCAAAATAAACTCCACATACAGAAGCTTATTCTTGTGTCCCCCTCCCCTCTCCTCCACCAACAATGCCCTTCACACGATGCTCAAGCTTTCACTCCATATCACACTTTGAAGTCATTTCTTGATTTTCAAAGTGATAGTTGAAATATAAAAGTGAATTGGAATGTTTGTCAAGGCAGGCTTCACCTGTGAACCCCTTCCTCACCCCTCCTGTTAGAAGTTCAAGAGTTTTACACCATTTGAGCATTGTTGTTGATGGCTTCAAGCAACTCGCACATAAAAACCTCAACTTGCGGGAGGTTCTGAAAAGGCGGGAGGGGTTAGAAAAGAAAGCATGCGGTGCATTGGGCATACATGCGATTTGAACAGATGAAAAATTCAATTATTTTTTTCCAAACCCTCAAAACCATTTGTTCATTGAAAGGTTCCTGAGTATTCCTTTTCTATTTCGTCCAACGACTTGTCCATGACGATAGTGTTGAATGATTCTCCACCAGCATCCTCGATTTCTGATAGTTTTTCTCTAATATTGGGGTATTGTTGTTCCTATTTGCATCACGTTCTTTCAAATCATTTTGACCCATAATTATCACTGTCCACCACTACTTCTTTCCCTCTGTGCCATTTTTGGGTATCCTTCCAGTCCCAGTTTTCAAACCAGACCCTTGGGCTGATCAATACAAAATTTTCAGGGTATACTAACTCAGGGGTTGCCTATTTAGGTTTTCTGTGAAATATGTTTCAAAAAAAAGTTTCGAAATTTTTAGATCCTCGTGGAGGATCTCTTAGTCTTATTCACGTTGTTGTTCTTCATCTTCTTCTTGTGGACTTTTTTGTTTCACAGCCTACAGTTTTCGTCGAAACTTCCTGAAACTTGGCGTATATATGTAAAAAATACCCTGCACAGACAGTAACCATCTCCGATTTTGAAAATTCCTCCGAGAAAAAAAAGTTATGACATTCAAATATCTCCGCTAATGGAAATCGCCTAAAAAATTATCTCCGAAACGAGGCAAGCTTTTTGAATTCTGTTTGTGGAAGTTGAACAGGGCATTAGCAGAGATGAATTACCGCACATATGATACATCACTATGACGTCATATCAATTTTTATGACGTCGTTCCTATTTTTTAACATTTTTTGTTTCACAACCCAGAGTTTTCATCGTATCTTCGTGAAACTTGCCATGTATATGCAAAAAGCCCACACGCAGGCGGTAACCATCTCCAATTTTGGAAATTCTTCCTAGAAGAAAAGTTGACGGCATAATATCACCGCTAATGGAAATCGACTATACCATTATCTCCGAAACGAGGCAAGCTGTTTGAATTTTGTTTGTGGGAATCAAGCCGGGCATTAGCACAGATAATTTATCGCAAACCTGATACATCACAAAGATGTCATATTCGTTTTTATGACGTCATCATTAAGAGGACGAGGATCTCAGCTCATTTGAGCTTGTTTATTTTACTTTTTCACCTTTCTCAGAGGTATTATTATTTGGATTATTTCTCCATTGTGGCGGACGAATCTGATCATTTTGTCTGGTAACTACTCCAAAACCAAGGACCAGAGATAGATTGGATGGGAAACTCTTATTTTACCTGAATGAGCCAAATTGCACACAAGCTGTGCATCATCCTCCTGAATTTCTCAACTCATTAGAAATTCTTTGAATGCCACCTCACAACGTGGTACTCAAAATTGGATCCCTTATCATGTTGCTTATGAATTTGGATGCTCCAAAGCTCTGTTATGGAACAAGACTAAGTGTGAAACGGTTGATATCACATGTGATTGAAACAACCATAATTACTGGAAATGCCAAAGGAGATATCTTTATTCCAAGAATCCCAACTGATCTGCCATTTGAATTCAAGACTCCAGTTTCTGATGAGACTCAGTGTTGCCATGTCAATCAATAAAGCACAAGGCCAATCACTGAAGGTTACTAGCTCACATCTGTCTTCTACAAGTTTTTCACATGATCAACTACATGTGGGCTGCTCTCGAGCTCTTGAGCTGCTCATGCGGCTGCCCCCAAGCTAACTCTGTCATCCCCACCCCCTTTCTTCTTCAAGTTCTCAACTGCCCCAAACTCCAAGTACTCAACCCACTTTCCAGCACCAATCCTCAATCACCCCTTCCAACTCCATGCACCCTCACCCCAAACCCTCTGTCCTCCCCTCCTCATTTCTTTCCATTTTTAACATCGCACAAAGATACACAGGGAACTTTGGTGCATGAGAAGACCATTCAGCCGATCATGCCTGTGTTGTTCCTGTCCCTGTTTGTTAAGAACAATGTGAAAACTAAATATAGATGGAACGTAAAATTCATAATCACTTCCCCCGTTCTTCCCTTATCCTTAAGGCCCGGTCACACCTTGACGTTTTAGCCAACGTATGCCGATTTTTGAATTTTTTTTCTAAAACGCTGGCACACGTTGAATACGTTATGGGTAAGTTTTGATAACATTGAGAGCACGCT
>BROF01006131.1:32529-44782 GCA_024346535.1 Eptatretus burgeri
GTGTGTGTACCACTGTGCATGAAAGTGATGAGGGATGAGGTCAGTTCAGATTGCCGTGAACTACAGGTTTGGACCACATGGAAAAACGAAGAATTTGTCAAGGATGGCTTGAACACAAGAAACTGCTTCAGATTTGAGTGAAGTTAATGAGTGGGCGGAGGGCATCGAAGAAATGGGCAACCTTCAAGGAGTGAATGTATAGAGTGCAGAGTATGTATATTCCAGTGAAGTGGAAAGGTAGAGGGAGAAAGAAGCCAGTGTGGTTGAGCAGGAAGGTATGCAGTGTAATTCGGAATAAACCGAAGGCATTAAATGCAAAATACCAGGACTCGAGTCCGACTAACATCACTTAACTGGAAACAGATTAGTTAAGAAAATAACTCGGCAGGCCAAAAGGGAATATGAAAAGGTAATAGCCAAGAATATTAAACAGAACAGCAAGACATTATTTAAGTGCATAAGGGGTTCAGAAAGGGTTAAGAGGAGTGTGGGCACATTGAGGAAAAGTACAGGAGTATTGGTGGATGATGATGGTGAGATGACAGACATTAAATAGTCGGTTTTGAGTGTACATTTACACAGGAACAGTCAGCGGAACTTCCATCAACTGAGAGTATCTATCTCATGGGTGAGCAAGGGCTTTTCGAAGAGATCCAAGAAAGAGTCGAGGAAGTGAAGAAACATTGAGAAAATGAAGGGAAGACTTAGCTCCTGGGTTCCGTTGAAGGAGACCATTCACCTACACAATGGTTGCCAACCTTTGGCTGTTTGCCCATACTGTGTCCTTTTTAAATACTGAGTGGGAAGAAAGGAGCAGCATGTTTTTTTAGTCTTTAAAAAATGCCTTTCACATGACTTGGCCAGGGTTCGAACTGCCAGCCTCCAAGATGTTCTACCCTTTTTGCCAGCACGTTTGCTAATCAAGACTGGCTCAGATGAGGAACACCCCATGCCTTGCTTCCATTGTTGAAATCCAACACATGCTTAACTTAAATTCTAATTCTCTTCTTAATCTCAAACAAGTTCAAATTTAAAAAGTTTTCCACCAGAATATATTCAAAAAGTGCATAAATGTAAAGAAAGCAAGTTGAAATCCATTGGCTTTCTTAGTTACAACAAATAGTTAAACATGGTGGGGTGTAATAAGATGTTTGGGAAGCATAATTAATACACCAGCAAGATTGACTTAGTATTCCTCATGGGAAACCTTCATTCCCAAGTCGACATATCTGTTCTTGAGAATGTTCACTTACAAAATTGTTTAATCAAGATATTGTTCAATTTGGAACACACATGTTTGTGAAAGATTTTTAACCGATCTTAAAGATGTTTGAAGAGTATTTTCTTTTTTTCAAGGTTTGAGACAAATGGCGATTGATGTGGAACATTCATGCCATTTCTCTTTTGGCTCATGAGAGCACTGCAGCTGTCATATAGGATAATGGGTTGCGGGGTGTTTGCTCGTCTACATTTTATTTTTTCGGGCTTTGGGAATTTGCGTGCTGTCAGCCTGAGGGTTTGTTGTCTCTCAGCGTTTTGCTCATGTAGCCAAATTACATTTAAACATCGCATCGCACGGCAGGGGCCGTGAAAGCAGATGAGATTACGGTGATAGGCCCTGAAATGAGCAACAGTGGAAGTAGCGGGAAACTGGCAACACGCTAGTCTGATCATGTGAAGCCTTCATCGTGAGTATTCACCTATTGGGTAAGTATGGGTTGCCTGCTGATGCATTTGCATTTGCTTTAATTTAACTTATCTGACACAAAGTACGTACAAAATTGCCTTGGGAGTGGTTTGAGCATTTCAAGAAGAAGTCAAAAATGAAGGGATAGATGTATATTCACATTATGGAATGAAATTTTGACAAACTACAAACATATTCAAAACTAGAGGGGGAGCACTCGGTAGAGTGCAAAACCTCCGCCGCCATTACTGCTGGGTCACTTAAGTGAACCTGATATCCTATTCATTGTAGGTCAAAACGGATCAGACTCTACTGAACCACGATTGAATTAACTAAACGAGATCGACGCGCATGTAGAAATGCCAAAAAAAAAAAAAAAAATCGAAATTTTTTTTGAAAAAAAAGTTGCAAAATTTGTTTTTTTTCTCTACCAAATTTTATTTTGGGGGGGGCGGGGGGGTTGGAAGTCACTTAAAACATGTAGAAATGCAAAAAAAGAAAATTCAAATATTTTTCAAATAAAATCGAATTTTTTTTGAAAAAAAGTTGCAAAATTTTCGAAGTTTTTTTTTTCGACCAAGTCCAAAATCTAATGGCATGATCCTTGGACCATACCTAATCCCCCCACCAAGTTTCGTCGAAATCCGTCCAGGGGTTTTCCATAATATTGTTCACAAACAAACAGACAGGGGTGAAAACAGTAACCTCCATCCATCTTCGATGGCGGAGGTTAACTAGAGGGGGAGCACTCGGTAGAGTGCAAAACCTCCGCGGCCAATACTGCTGGGTCACTCAAGTGAACCTGATATCCTATTCATTCAATTTGACGTCAACAGTGCTCACAGAGTTATAGTTTGCAACTTTCCCTTTTACCTTTAACTTTTACATATTCAATTCATTCGTCATAACTAGATTCCTTGAGACAGAAATTGATTTTACGTGGGTATATCCACCTGAAGTTCGAAAATCAGCCGCAATTATAATTTTGGCATGTTTTTTGTTGGAAGTCACTTATAACATGTAGAAATGCAAAAATAAAAAAATCGAAATTTTGTTGAAAAAAAATTTGCAAAATTTTTTTTTCTCTAACAATTTTTTTTTGGGTGGGGGGGTTGGAAATCACTTAAAACATGTAGAAATGCAAAAAAAAGAAATCGAAATGTTGAAAAAAAAGTTGCAAAAATTTTTTTTTCTCTAACAATTTTTTTTTTGGGGGGGGTGGAATTCACTTAAAACATGTAGAAATGCAAAAAAAAAAAAAATTCAAATATTTTTTCAAATTGGCCGCCATAGCGGCCATATTGGATTTTGGACCAAGTCCAAAATTTAATGGCATGATCCTTGGACCAGACCTAAACCGCCCACCAAGTTTCGTCGAAATCTGTCGAGGAGTTTTTCCGTAATACTGTTCACAAACAAACAAACAAACAAACAAACAAACAGAAAGGGGTGAAAACGGTAACCTCCGATCTTCGATGGCGGAGGTTAATAACACACATGCATAGCGTGCTTGAGGAAAGCTTCGAGGCAATTGATTATTGCACTGTTCATTTGAAATGACATTAAAATCTGGAAATGTTGATGATAGTATGCTGAAATTATGGATATTATATTTTGGGTAATACGGTTTGCATTACTATGATCTCTGGTGGATAATTCGAATAATTAAACAAACAAAGATTGCATGCAGGTAGAGCAAATATTTTATGGCTATTAGTGAGTATATAAAGTTATTTATAAAGCAGTTTCTTGTACTTTCGCAGTTCAAGCCACCCTTGACAAACTCTTCATTTTTCCATGTGGTTGAAACCTGCAGTTCAGGGTAATCTGAACTGACCTGATCCCTTTCATGTAGAGCAGTGACAAAATATATTTTTTTCAGAAACGAAAAAGTGGAACTTGTATGCCTTTCAAAAATAATAGGGTGGTTGCATATAGAGCAGCTTTTGCTTGACCACTATAATGCTGTTGTAAAGTTGCAGATTGGTGCGAATGATAACTTGGTTCAGGTATGGGAGCATGTGCCGGTGCAGTGCGTCGCAGCGTCCACTTTCCGCCAGTACTCCAGGGGCCTCCATCTGGCCATCCCCGAGGCAGATGCCTGGCCCATCCCCATCTCCTTGAACATTTTCGGCAAGCGAGCAAACACCTGAACCACTATGACAATGCAGGGTCAAACACAGGAAGTAGGGCCTGAACTTTGTTCAAGTCATTCGATATATTCACTGACAGTGCAAATGCTTTTGCTGTGTATGGCCATGGCTTGGAAACAAATAACGCAGCAGCTTGTAGAGTGCTCGCCAAAAGGCTTAAGCACTCAAGCACTCCAACTCCAACACTCCAACTCAAGCAAGCACTCCAACAAAACTAATGATAATAAAAGGCTGGTTTGGTAAGCGATTAGCGAGTGGTCATATCAACACCATGCACACGAAGACACCCAGAATGTTAAGCAATGTCTGAATTGGACACATTAACATATTTTCTTTAGCAGTTGGAACTACTGCTGAAGTCAATAAGGAAGTATAAATTTTGAAATTTGGCTGAGATTAAGAGATTCTCGAGGTTATGGCATGTGCGGAAATTAAATAAAGCCATGAACACTGGTGTCTCCAGGTGTTTATAAGCATTGCATTGCATCCAGTGATCCATAGATATGATGATCAGGCATTCAATGATGCGAGTGAGGAAAGTGAACAAAAACTGTGGTGAAGAAACCATTGCGGCCTGTTACAAATCAAGCATTGCTGAGCAAGCCCAAACATTTGGCAAATTGAGACCCCAAAGAGGTCAGCGCAGTCACCAAGGATAAGTCCTTGATAAAGGATAATTAAATAATGTGTTAATTATCGTCAAAAGTGGTGTTTTAATTAATCCAAATGCCCAGTTTTCATTTAGTAACTTCCCTGGAGTACCCTTAGTACATATACAAAGTTTGGGGCCTGCGAGGTTTCATGGTTTTGCAGTTATGGAGGAGACACTGACGGACTGACACACACTGACGTTTATTGATATTCGAGCAAATACCACCCGTCGCTTCACTGATGGGAATAGTAAGAGGGAGAGAGAGAAAGGGGAGAATGTGAGGTGGAGGGGGAAGAGAGGGGAGGGTGTGGGAGCGAGGAAGAGTGGGCGAGCGGGGAGGGAGGGTCAGTGAGCAAGGGTTGGGAAAGGGAAGGCAGCGTGAGGTGAGAAGAAAGGAAGAATTTGACGTGGATTGTTAATTACGGTTTATACTGTCTCATTAAAATGATTCTGCATTGAATAACAGTGAATATGGAAACAAAGTAATGTCTGAAATCCATTTTCTACTGGTCATACTATAAACATTGCCCAGAGACAAACACTGTTAGGACACATCTGTAGACAAACACCACCCGGACCCATCCAGAGCCAAGCCGTCCGGAGACAAACAGTGCCCGGACACATCCAGAGAGAGAGAGAGGGTTGAGAGAGAAAGAGAGGGGAGGGGGAGAGAGCGAGAGAGAGCGAGAGAGAGCGAGAGAGAGCGAGAGAGAGCGAGAGAGAGCGAGAGAGAGCGAGAGAGAGCGAGAGAGAGCGAGAGAGAGCGAGAGAGCGAGAGAGCGAGAGAGCGAGAGAGCGAGAGAGCGAGAGATGTGGAAGGATGGTGCAGCACTATATTGGGAGGGGTTAGAGCAAGGATGGGTAAAAGAGAGAGGGTGGGGGAAGGGGAGTTACTGTTGCAGGGACAATATGTTACACTTTCTGAACAACACACACACACACACACACACACACACACACACACACACACACACACACACACACACACACAACCATAAAACCTAGCAGACTGAAACTTTGCATGCATACTAAGAAAACTCCAAAGAAGTGCAAGAGTGAAAATTGGGTGTTTGGGTTAATTAAAACACCCATTTTGAAGGTAATTAACGGCTTTATTTAATTATATCCTTCATCAGGCGATCCTCAGCCACCTCACTCTCTGGGTCTTAAGGCATTTCCTGGGTAACCTTGCTGGGTATCTGAAGCTGTCATGTTTTTGGCTTGCTCAACCATGCCTTGACTTGGAACAAGCTGCAACAATTTCTTAATGATAAAACTATTTTTTCCACTCTACTCACTCATATCGAATGCCTGTTCATCATAGTAATGAATCATTGTGTACATTGCTTTTGTAAGTATACGATAGTTTTCAAATTTGAAGCTTGGAGCGATTTCATGAATTATATCATAAGATTTTCCACAATCTCCTCTCACAGACTAAGGAATATCATCAAAATATTATGTCGGTTTTTATGATCAGATATTGTCCGGACTAAATAAGTGTCAAATTCTGTTGTGAAATCTGATCATTTAAAGAAATAACGAGTCTTATAACTAAGCCGATATAGCTAATTACTTCAAGCAAGCAAGGCTATGTTTCTCCACTGTACATACACAGGAAAATGTGAAATTTCCAAAGCATTAAGCGTATCTTGTTCTATTGTTTGGAGAATTGCATTGAGTGAACAAACAATTTAGCAATGTAACAAAATGAACCAGCTTCATTGAGCACTATGATTTAATGCATTCACTGCAAGACCTCGTGCCCTGTCCTCCGAGGGACTGCCTATCCAAAGCGTCTGCAAGATCTGTGTCTATATTTTTGGAGGTTTTGCGGGGTGCACTACAGAAAATCAAAGCAAATCTGGTTTAAGAAAGAAAAAAAAAGTGTAATGTTTGTCTGAACCGACGTAACAAGTGACATGTGCAAAGATGATTAGGCAAAATGGTGGATTTTCTACAATGTATATTTCACGGAACAAGCTCCATTGAGCTATACGTTTTAATGCATTGACTGCTAGACCTCAAGCCCTCTCCCCTGAGGGACTGCCTATCCATAGCATCTGCTAGATCTGTGTCTACATTTTCGGAGGTTTCGCGAGGAGCTCTGAGTGAATCAAAGCAAATCTGTGAAAAAAAAATGGACACTTTTAAAATAAGGTTATAATGTTTGCGTGGTCCGATGTAGCACGTCATATGTGCACAGATGAGCAGGCAAAATGGTGTATTTTCTGCAATGTTTATTTCACGGGCAATTGAACTTTGCAATGTCTGCAGGGTTATTCTGCATTAAGCTGCAAATCTTTTGTGGATAAAGTCATTTTATTTCATTAATTCATTTTATTTCATCAACTGCTGCATGCGTGGTGAAGACGGGCTTTAAAGTTGAAGGGATCCTTTATGGTGTGCAGCGACAGCCTCGCCAACCGTTCCCCATCAACCATTTAATTGGACTGCTCGCATGAGTGCTTAAGCAACTTGCCCATTGTTGACAGCAGTACCATGCAATGTCATTGTGAGTGAATTGTTCACTCTCTGTGGATGCTTTTGCAAAGCCACATCTTTCAGAGCGAGTGGTTCGTGCTCCGTCACCCTAAGCAAGTGGTTCGTTCTCCGTCACCCTGAGCGAATGCTTCGTGCTCTGTCACCCTGAGCGAGTTGTTGTGAAATAACATGCAATTCCTGAGCCGTTTGCCGTATTAACGTGTTTTCTACAATTGTTACCGAGCCAATTTTTTTGCACCCATCACACCCTGCTGTTTATGAAGAATATTGTTTCTGAATATATCCCTGAAACGTCTATATAAATTCAACGTTGTTTTTCGGTGAAAGCGACTCATGGTTTTTGGGATGCGTAAAGTCCTATAGTTGATAATTTCACTGACTCCAACCTGTCGATTCGCTAAAAATTGCCGATATCGGTCAAGCGCGTGTGTGTGTGTGTGTGTGTGTGTGTGTGTGTGTGTGTGTGTGTGTGTGTGTGTGCGTGTGTGTGCGTGTGTGTGTGTGTGTGAATGAGAGACAGTTCATAAAGCATAACATATTCTTCTGCTAAGTCCCCTACCTCTCTCTCTCTCTCTCTGGACATGTCCGAACGGTGGTTATGTCTGGACAGCGTTTATGTGTGGACGTGTCCGGGCAGTATTTATGTCTGGACGGGAGTTTGTCTCCAGATGAGAGTTTCTTTCCGGGCCGTGTTTGTCGTATGAGCAGTTGAAAATGGATTTCAGACATTATTTTGTTTCCATCTTCACTGTGATTCTATGCAGAATCATATTGATGAGACGGTATGAATCGTAATTAAAGCTCCACCGCATGTCTGCCTTCCTGTCCTCTCACCTCACACTGTCTTCCCTCCTCCCACCCCTCCTCTCTCTCCTTTCCCCTGCACCTCCTCACTCTTCTCTCTCTCTCTCTCTCTCTCTCTCTCTCTCTCTCTCTCTCTCTCTCTGTCACCCCTCTCTCCCTCTTCCCCCCTCTTTTTCTCCCTCCCCCTTTTCGTATTACCGTCAGCGAAGCGACAGGTGGTATTTGCTCGCATATAATATATAAAGCTCTTTCTAACCACTGACTGACTCATTGATATTTAAAGTCCGGTACCTTTCGAGTGACGAAGAAAGATGAAAGTTTGCGTGCCAATGAATATTGAAGTCGGTACACCAGTAAAAATTACAGAACCATTGGAAATCATCCCGAAATTAAAATGTAAATAAATGGAAAATAAATAAATGAAAATAAATGAATGAAAAATCAAATGCAGGTGAGCGACCTGAAACAATGCAAAGCAGGTTTCATTATTGCTTTCAATGTGTCATCATAACCTGCTCGTATATATGCAAGATATTATATGTATATGTATGTCTGTGTGTGTGTGTGTGTGTATATATATATATATATATATATATATATATATATATATATATATATATATATATATATATATATATATATATATATATATATATATATATATATATATATATATATATGTAATGAACAAACAAAAGGAAACACGTAAATGAGTTACAGCAAGCAATAGTTTCCAAACAGGTGTGGCCCATGTGTTGATTAAGAAAAAAAATTCCCACCATGCTTAGGGTAATGTATAAAAATGCTGCACAGGACTGGTTGCGTAAAATTATGGCGAGCATGGCTGCATAGAGGAACCCCCCCCCACCCCCCAACCAAGTCCTGATTCACAGAGCATGAGTGGTCGCCAAATGGTTTGATGAGCATGACAATGATGTTATCCATATGTCATTGCCTTCTCAGTCACCGGATCTTAACTCGATTGAGCACTTATGGCATATTCTGGAATGACGCCTGAGACAGTGGGTGAGTTGATTAAATTTCTCATGGAAGAATGGTACTGCATCCCTCCTGCAGAATTCCAGACGCAGATGGACTCTATGGCATGACTCATACAGGCCGTCCTGGCCACGTGTGGTGGCCCAATGCCCTATTAAGTGACTTCACATTGGTGTTTCTATTTTTTTGTCCACTCCCTGTATATACATAATACAAGAGCCAATCAAGTCTCACACCCATAGTTTGAGATAATAAACAATCAGCTCTCATCTAATTCCCCCAGGTGGGTAAGATTTCAATAAATTAACCCCCATTCTCTTCCATCCAAAGAAAGCTGCAGAAAGCAACCAAGAAAAGCTGCACAAGTTACAACCTTTTGCTGTTTCAAACCCTACACGAGTTTCTCTACTACTGCCGACATTCACATGTCGTAAATACAAGAGAATTCCAAAGCTTCACGCCTCCCTCAGCCACCAGTTCGGTTTCATCACTTGTTGGCAAGTCTTCAGTGACAGCATCGACAGAAACAACAGCACAGACAGAAACGCACACCACTGAGACTCCCAAGCATGTACCACATGCAATGCCAATAGCAGTTATCATGTAAATCACAAGACCCAAAATATGTGTTGCCTTAAGGGTAGGCAAGTTATCACTGGCTGAAATCTGAAATTCCAGCCACCTTCAGTCAAATGTCAGACCTGACCAGTCAGTATCTGAAAGACTTGGGACAAAAACACTTTCCCTGACCACCCTCACAAGAATGTGGGAATAATTGGGTGTGTCAATGAAGTTCAACTGGAGTGTGTGTGTGTGTGTGTGCGTCCACATGCAAAGAAAATTCAGGGAGTTGAATTAAATAAATACTAAATCATTATATTACTTCATTACTCAATATCGGTTTGGTTTCTCATCTGACTTTGGTGTCACATGTTATTATCATTCCAAATATCCATAATTTTATCCTCCTCTCCTAAAAGTTGTGCACTCAAATATATTTTCAAGATCATTACACACTATGTAAACATATAGTGCAATTTTACATTATACGTCAGGAGGCAAAATATTGAATGACTGTTACCTTTGCATCATAAATCTCACACGGACATGAAGCTTCTGAAAACATGTTGTGTGCTTCATACAATATTAATTTCTATCACTATTTAGATAATGGGAGGTAGAAAGCACAAGGTAAATTTCTATCACCAAAGGCTAGTTCACGCTCCCTGATCGAGATTGGTGGTTTCACTCTCCTGATCGAGATGGGAGGTGCAGTGGATGGAACTTGGAGGAAGGGCGTATTTGAGGCTTCAGCCTGTCTGGCCAGTCCCTCAGGCCTCCGATCTGCTGATCCCGCAGGCGATCTGTCGTCTATATCGATCGGCCGCTTCCTGGAGCTGGCAGTTCTGATGTATGCCCTTTCAAATCGTGTTTTGTGAAGACGTTATGCTCGTGTGCTTGGAAGGCAAGCGGAGCACCACGACAGTTCACAAACGCCGTAATAAAGATGGATGCCACTTATGTAATGAAGCAGAAAAGAGTTTACTGAGATAGATGTAAAATTCTAAAATGGAGAAAGGCAATGGAATTGCTTGTACATTGTAACCCCATCAGCTCCAGCAACTGAATTTCATGTGGACTGAATGGTGACCCTCTTTGGCTTTACTTTCACAGTTGCTTTAAAAAATATTTTATTTGCTTTCACTACAATGGAACACATTTCTACATTCACAAGCATATTATTCAGTGGTTGTTGTGACAGCTCCTCAAGTTAGGCTGTTGAATCACAGATTAATTGTTCCTAAAGTGGGGTAAGGGCAAGAAGGTAATTATATCTTCGCTTCACCAACCACCACTCGACCTGTTATGGGAATCAGTTATACACTCTTCAAGTCATCACACAAACAACTTTGCGCAAGGTGTCACCTAAAAAAATAAATGTTTTCTAAAGTGTGTCCATGATCTTGGAAGAGCTCCAAAAGTGTAAACCCTACAATCAAGAGCAAAAAGTGTAAAGTGATCCAGGACAGGGATATGGTCCGGTGAAATGATTCTGTAAGGTTTTACTGCACAAAACAGATTATGTTGTATTTATGCGTTTATTAACACTACGTAGCAGCTGTTTTGGTTCAAGAGGATAAATTGAGCCAGCTAATACAAATTGCAACTTTTCAAACTGAAAGACTGGCCACTCTGTGATTTGGCAGGGTTGGGATGCTTATTCAGCAGCAAAGTTTTCAATGCACATGATGTATTGGCAGATTTAAACCTCAATCCACTCCAATCTTCCACTGCGTATCTCTTCTCTCATACGGTTTGATGTAGCGACATTGCAAGCCATTTCAAGATGCTTGTGTAAAGCAATCAAGTTGCCTAGCTTCAAACAGCTGTGCATGAGGTTGCCCAACTTGTGCCATTGCTTTTGTAATCATTTTGTCCTGACAAAACTTAACATTTTAATGCAACTTTCACAGCCAACTGACACTATTGGGAATGTTTTTTGTGTGTCCACACAAAGTAACCATCATGTGACTGAGTGTTGAGACGGCTCCAAGGAGTTGGAAGGCTAAACCATGCCTCTTAAGGAAGACACAGGGAAGGCATGCTCATTCCTTGTCCATCACGTACTGGGCAAAGGCCACTCAATGACTTGGATCATGAAACAATTCAAAACCTGAATTGTAAACAAATTACGCATAAGGCGACAATGGCTAAATTGAAAAATGTTTTTTTTATAACAATAAAAATCACAAGACATAAAGCTATAAGGACATTAAAAAGCAAACCATAGCCATGCAATCAGTGGTTAAAGTAGAAATCTGGGATTTGCATGTGGGGTTTGAGGAAGTGCCTCCAACATCGTTATTCTTCTTCAAAAGCTTTCACATAATCAACTCGAAAGGCACTCGGTATGTTGAACTTTTGGGCTCCGTTGACCTCAAAAATAAATGGCTGGTTCAATTCAGTGACCTGAAATATAAATCCTCTTCAAATTTCAAGTCAATCGGATGAAAATGGAGGACTTTAGAGATCTCACCTAAGTTGTTGACCTTTGGCCTATGTTGACCTTTTGACCTTTTAAGCTCAAAATCATTAGACTACAAGCTTATGCCAAACTCCACCATGTGGAGAAGTTTTGTGAAGATCAGTTTAAAATTGTGATCTGTATGCAATTGACATACAAACAGACAAACAAGCAAACAGAAAGACACAGACAGAATAATGCACGTGACCAACCAATATACTTGAAAAATCTTAGATTTTTGCAAACAACAACAAAAAAGACAGACATACAGGAGTGAAAACATAACCTCCTTCCTCCTTCAGTGACAGAAGTAACAAGTTAATGAGGCTTTTCTTTGGATATTCTTCACTGGAGGGTGGAAAGGGGTCTTCTACATTCCCTTTCCCCTCACACTTTAACCAGTGATATATATATATATATATATATAT
>BROF01006132.1:14531-48809 GCA_024346535.1 Eptatretus burgeri
ATATATATATATATATATATATATATATATTGTTGTGGCCATGGGTACCTACACACCAGCTTGTCACTCAGGGGGATTAATCCCTGGTTGTCCTCGGTTGAGCTGGACTTGGGGGCCACCGCTCACAATTAACGTTATGGTACAGTGGGTTGTTTTAAAACCACGAACGCCACCCAGTTAACCACGAGTTCCAGTGTCCGCCATCTAATTATTGTTTAACTAGAGGTCACGTGGTTACCTGAACGGGGAATGAGCCCTTGGCAAAGCACCAATATTATCTCGATTAGATTTTAATTAGGGCGGCTGAGCGTTTTAACCACCGGTGCGTGCCGACGATTTTTGGTCAAATCTGTGGTAATTCTATCTCCCAGTCTATCTCGGTCTATCTATATAGATCGGGAGGTCTATAGACCTCCCAGTCTATCTCGGTTCGGACAATGCTAGACCAATGGAAGGAAAGGACAAACACGGACAGGTTGGAAATCGGCAAATAATTTATTAATAATAAAATAAATAAATGGAAAGAACTTTTTATTTGCTGAGGTAAATAAACAATGAATTTCAAAGCAAAAATCAATCAAAATGCCAGGAAAGAGACAAAGAGCAGATCCTTATGGGGGGAGGGTCGACTTACTTGCAGCTAAACACAGACAAGGGTACCCAGCAGATCATTCAGGGGGAGGGAGGGGGAAAGAATCGTCTCGCTCACCAGAAAGTCGTCCTTGAAGCGAAAACGTCCTGAAATGCGTGTGTGTGTGTGTCACGTACGTCGCCGGCACTCAGCCTTGCCGTGCACCCTCTCGCGGGGCAGCCTTGAATGCCAGTCGAAGTCTGGAGGGCACCGAGATCGTCCGTCGCGGGTTTAGACCCTGGTGTTGTTGTTGACCAACCCGTGCCTCACTTGTTGGCGCCGCTGCTCACACCCACACACGCACCACACGCTCGCCTGCCCAAGCACTGGGAAGGACGAATTATTTCGTTGGCGCTGGTCAGACACCCACACGCTTGCTTGTCCGAGCACTGGGAAGGACGAATTATTTCGTCGGCGCTAGTCAGACATCCACTTCTTGCTCGCTTTTCTTGCCCTTTGCTTTTTCCTCTCTCCTTTCGATTTTTCTTTTTCCTCTCGCTTTTTCTCCTCACGATTTTCTCTCCTCACGATTTTCTCCTCACGCTTTTCTCTTCACACTTTTTCTCTCCTCTTTTCTCTCCACGCTTTTTTTCTTCAGAACGTACCTCTCGCTTGTTTTTATATCTCCGGGCCGTCTCCGCGGGGTGCCGCCCGCCCCAAGCTCACCCCGCCCCACTGGCGCGATAACCATGACGACCCGTGCACTCCCCAAAAAGGCGGGCGTCGGAGCTCACGAAAGATTGCTGCTGAGGAAGAATGTGGGTGGGCTTTGGAGCTTGTGAAAGAAATGTGTGTGAACGTGTCTGTCGTAAAGAAAAAAGCTTCCCATAAAGCCTAAGTCACATTTGCTCTATGGCTAGGATGCGGCGGCCGTACCCCCCCCCCCCTGAATTGACAGAAACGTGCAGCGGCCGCAGAGTTTCTGAGGTGGCCTCAGGGAGGCCCTACGCCGTATGGCTATCTTTTACAGGCCGTAGGGGTCGCCGTGGAATTATAGCGCGGAGTTATAACTTTTTTCATTTCTACGTTGGCCGTAGCAATTTGACAAGCCAAGCTGTGATGTCGATGTGTTCCACGTCGACCGTACATAGGGCGTCCGGTGGGCTTGCGTTATTCGTGCAGCTGCCGTAGGCTCTTATCAATGAAAAATGAATTTGCCAACCCCAAAAAAATTACGGCGGCCGCACTATTTCCAAGGTCGCCATAGGGTAGTCCTAAGGCGTCCCTGTGTTCAACGTACGGTGGCCTTGCGGTCTGTGTGACTACCTGTGGGCAACGCAGGGTCGACGCACGGTTCCCCTACACCCACCGTGCTTCCTATGTACGGCCTCTGTGGCAGTCTGTGTCGACCGTGCGTCCACCGTGCGCTACCGCTAGAGATCGGAGTATAGGTGTTTGCCTGTACTCCCAACTGGTATATTCAGTTATATATATATATATATATATATATATATATATATATATATATATATATATATATATATATATATACATATATAATAGTTAGAGTATATTCAGTTATATATCTATATTAATATTTCGGCACGCCCCTTTCTTTGTTCCACCATCAGATTTTTATTACTGCATGAAATGAAACAAGATTTGGCACATATACTAATGATATTATTGTCTTCCTTAAGAGGCCCCTCAAAATTCGTTTTGATGCATTTTCACAAACTCCAACGGATTCCATTCCAACGGATCCAACGGATCCAACAATTATGGCTTTTGGTCCAACTTAGGTCATTGGCTATAATTTTTTTCCATAACACTTCCGATATTCGAAAAAATCAATAAATCGATATCCCTTATGGGATTTTTCCATTCAAATCCACTCAAGTTTAAGGCCTACGGGGTACGCAAATTTCCACTTTGCCCCAGGCGCTGTTTACCTCCGCTAAGCCAAGCTGTTAGGGTTAGGGTTTGGGTTAGTGTTAGGGTTAGCTACCCTAACCCTAACAGCTAACACCTAGCCCTAACCCTCACCCTAACCGCTAACAGCTATTCAGGAAATTTGCAAGAAAGCCCAGGCAACGCCAGGCTTTATTGCTAGCCCGAGCAACGCCGGGCATTACTACTAGTACTGGTATATTCCAAACTGTTATATTTTTATTTCAGTAAAAAAAGAACTGGTATATATACCCACTCGTTACCGTCCGTCTGGCTGCACGTTCGCCTTAGGGCCCCCCTGCGGTCACCTTGCGGGCACCTTGAGGCTACCTTGCGTCTGCCTTGAAAATTCTATGGCCGCCGCAGGGACGCCCTAAGGTCACCGTGCGACATCAAATCAAAGACCATACGGCAACCCCACGTTTTCGGTCTCCGCAATTTCTAAATACGCCATGCGGCTCCCCGAAAAATAAAAACATATGTGACTGCTACATTGTGTGACTATGGAAATACTGCGGCCACCCTATAATTGCTAGTGGCCGTAGATTTTGTAGACCCTACGGCCGCCGAGTCAAATGTGACTTCGGCCTAAGAGAGGGGATCTATCCTTTACCCTTCTCAACGCATCTCATTTAAGATCCCATTAGACATGGGGATGGGGGCTAATCTGAACATGCATTTCAGGAAATAACTGTCTGAGGACCTGTATGTGTGGATGCATTCATCAGACCGGATTCTGAAATCCGTAACAACATGTATTTATACACGCACGCACACACACACACACACACACACACACACACACACACACACACACATATATCCTTTGGTACATCTATGTCATCACTTCATAAATATTACCATCCTCAGAAGAGTTGAGGGGACAGCATTTGTTGGTGATCGACAGCCAAAGATTGGAAGATGGTGGTTAAATCGAGATCGACAGTTATTATTTCCAGAGAAGATTTGCGTGACACAATTGTAACCATACATCAATTTGTTTGGTTCAACAAGGAAAGTGATATTTGAGGAAATGTCAGTACCATGCTGGTTGAATGTAAATGAGAATAAAATGGTAAAATAGGACCGCCTGTCCTGAAGCTCACCTTGATCAGGAGCAAGTCATTTAAACCCTCACAGATCCCCATAGACCCTGAAATTTTTCATGCCATGAACAAACTTTGGTACATCAAGGGTGTTGAAAGTTGTCGTCAAGGTTCATTGAAATTCTGTGTGTAGTTCGGTGAAGATAGGAAATACCTATTTTGGGGGATCAAAACACCCCTGTAGACTCCCTTAATGAGCACAGATTTTGATGCAGTCAATAAACTTTCGTACTTCAGGGTTGATGAAAGTTGTGGTCAAGTTTCATTGAAATTCTGTGTGTAGTTCGGAGAAGATAGCAAATACTGTAGTTTTGGAGTGGAGAGCAAATACCTATTTTAAGGGGTCAAACCCTGTCCCGTAGACCCCCTTAATGTGCGCAGATTTTTATGCGGTAAATCTACCTTCGTTAGGCATCAGATATGAAGCTTGTGGCCAAGTTTCATCAAAATTGTGTGTTTGGTTCAAGCGATAATGACTGAAGTGTTCATGCGGGCTGACTCACTCACTCACTCACCGACGGACACTGCTTGATCGCATAAGCTCACCTGACTAAAGTCCAGGTGAGCTAAAAATACAATCAGTTGGAGGCTGAGTGCAGGAAGAAATGTGGTGCATTTAGTGCATCATGCCATTTGAGGTGGAATATGTTGAGGTATGCTGGTAAATCATTCGATGCCTTTGTATTTGGGAGGTAGGGGAGAAAGGTTCGTGAGGAAGTATTCCAAGTTTCAATGGGAGAATCAGCCTGGATTTGGAGAAGTTTGTGGAAGCAGGCTGGGTGGTGTATTAGGGAAAGCTGTGAGGTATGTTGTTTGGTTGCTTGGTTGTGTGTTAGAGGTGAGAGTATCGAATGGGTTTGCTTATGGTTTCATGATGTATGGTGTGAAGATTTTCTGATGGGTGGATTAAAGAAGCGTGTGGAGTTGTTTTGTTGTTGTGTATGTGTTCTGGTGTGTGGGGGGGGGGGGGGAAATGTGTGTTTACATGTAATTGTGGATTTTAGGGAAGATGGCATTTGTGAGCTGATCACAAGGTAGGCTATTTGGTGACAGTGTCTTGATGGGAGTTTTATTTTATTGTGTTCTCACTGCCCATAATTGATGTTATTTGTCGATTTACACTTGGGTAAAATATCGATACACATACCGGTACTTGCATTTCCCATCACACCATTAACATCTTGCCATTCTCATATTCATGGTCCCATCATGCCAGTTTAATCTCTGGGTTTTTGGTGTGAAAATAGAAGAGCACACTGACAGAGGTTAAAGGCAACATTTTTGCAGTGGGCCAGTGGGAGAATATGTGATTGCAACAATAAGATCAATAAATAGTTGGATAAGAGAGAAGATGGAAAGTTACTGTGCTGCTGTCCCCATTACATCATTTTCATGTCACAGTTCCTGTGCCATGATTTCCTCGCCATGGTTGGCATTATACCATCACTTCCGTGCATGATCATTAAACCTTTACGAATGTTTATAGATCCATAGCTGAGATGTGTTTCTAATACAAGTGGGCCCGTTGGGCCATTGGACCAAATTTTAATTGGTCTTCATGGCCTTGTAGCATACCCACCTGCTGCATTGCTTCAGCATTAGCTTGCCTTTCACCAAACCCAGATGTGCTTGGGTCAGGGCAGGGATTATACATTTATTATTCTTGCCAAATTATTAATATTCATTAATATATGCTTTGTTACAATGTTATCATTGTTTTTGTAATGAGAATGCAATGCTGTGGAAGGACCTGTTAAGCTACTCTCTACACCTTAACAAGGCGTGAGTTTAAAACATGTGAATTGTTCCGGGTTCTTTGTAGTTAATTTGCCTCATCGACTCAGGAGGTCATGATGATCATATTTTTGTATCGCACTCCACATCAGAAAGCTCCAGGACAAAAAACATGCCGCGCACACACACAACTCATACATTTATAGTGGATTAAAATTAAAACAGGTCATTGCAGTAGCCCTCAAGTACTGATGGTGGTATATTATTTTAAACATCTGCACCAGATCCTTGCTATGCTCACAGAAGTGAACTTGCATCTACTTTTTGCAAAAATGGTGGACTCCATAATTCCTTTTATTATTTTTCGAAAAATTACGTGGTTAAATGTATCTGAATGCACGCTTCCTAATTGCACTTAAATTAGGAAATCGTTTGTCATTAAAATGAAGCAAAAGGAATTATATTTAGTAATTCCCCTTTTTATGAACACTATGTAAGGTAGTGAAGAATTAGTATCCACTAATTAAGCTTACATTGCTTGTTTGTTTTGTTTTGTTTTTGTGCAATTGATGGACCATTTGAAACAATTGGTGAAAGGTCAGTTGTTCCAAAGAGCAAAGCTTGTTAAATTGCCTTTGACATTCTTTTATAAACATAATGCAATAATTTTTCCAAAGAACGTCAGTACAAAGCAATGCTGTATCTTGGGGAAAATGTTTGTAGAGGACATTATGAAAGGTTTAATGTGGGTTTTTTGTTTTTAGGAGCAAGTCCACTTGATTTTCAATGACTGACAGAAGTACAAACAGATTTTGACTTTTAAAAATGTATTTCTACAGAGGAGATTGTACCTTTTATGTTGTAAGAGAGCAGAGCAATGAGAGCCATCGGTGTATTTTTACGTGAATTTCAGGGACATTCGTAGACAATTGACAAATCAACGCAGCTGTCAGACAAAGTGGTGATGAAGTAGTGCACGTAACTTTGACCTATCTTGTCTGGGTTTGATTCGCGATCAGACTATAAACTTCTGGATTGGTGCTTTGTCGGTAGGGTGTCTCATCACAAACAACTCTGACCCTCGAATGGACATTAACCCTGGTTTTTCTGTCGACTAGCATTGATTGGTAAGGCCTGGGTCACATTTGCTCTACGGCGAGGATATGGCTGCAGTACGCCCTCTGAATTGACAGAAACATGCAGCGGCCGCAGAGAAACTGAGGTGGCCTCAGGGGGCCCTACGCCGTTTGGCTATATTTTACAGACCGTAGGGGCGCCGTGGAATTATAGCGCGGAGTTATAACTTTTTTCATTTCTACGTTTGCCGTAGCAATTTGACAAGCCAAGCTATGACGTAGATGTGTTCCACGTCGACCGCACGTAGGGCGTACGGTGGGCTTGCGTTATCCGTGCGGCTGCCGAAACCTCTTCTCAATGAAAAATGAATTTTCCCAACCCCCAAAAAATTACGGCGGCCGCACTATTTCCACGGTCGCCGTACGGTGGCCTTGCGGTCTGTGTGACTACCTGCGGGCAACGCAGGGTCGACGCACGGTTCCCCTACGCCCGCCGTGCACCTACGTAGGCCTCCGTGGCAGTCTGCGTCGACCGTGCGTCCACCGTGCGCTACCGCTCAAGATCGGAGTATAGGTGTTTGCCTATACCATCGTGCCCCAGAATCCCAGTTTAATTCGTTCCAGGAGGCTGTTCGGATTGCATCAAGTTCGGATTCCAAAAATATTTTCCCAATAAGAAATAATGGAGTGAATTAATCCGTTCGTGGACCCAAAGAAAACCCACTTTCAAGACACTTTAAACTGAAATTCCCCATGTTTAAGGTAAAATAAGATGAGTATATGACCTTCGGTGGCGGTGTATTGTATGTAAACTGGTACAATCACCACATCCAAAGGTCCACACAGGCTCGAGCTCCGTCCTGGGTTCCGATCGCTCGCGCACTCTGCGAGAGCGCTGCCCCCAGGGCAGCTCATCAAACATGATGCCCGCAGAACCACAATCACTTTCATCAAACGCATCGGGCTGACGGAATCATGGATATTAAAAATTACTACTGGTTTTGCTGTGAAATTCAATCCTTGCCCGACAGTCCGTCACGCCACGTGATCGGATTGCTTTTTTTGTTATTAATTAAAACACAAGATGATTAAAAAAAAACAAACATCACAAATGAAGATGAAAACATGAGGTAAGGCCTAAGTCACATTTGGCTCGGCGGCCGGAGGGTCCACAAAATGTACAGGCACTAGCAATTATAAAGCGGCTGTAGTATTTCCACGGTCACACAATGTAGCAGTCACATATGTCTCACGTAGCGAACGCTGCTCATTTAGAGCTTGGCATTCTTCTTCTTATGCTTCTTCTACTTCTTCTTCTTCCTGTTGTTGTTGTTGTTGTTGTTGTTGTTGTTGTTGTTGTTGTTGTTGTTGTTGTTGTTGTTGTTGTTGTTGTTGTTGTTGTTGTTGTTGTTAAGACAAAACCTTAATCTCTCAGACTCGGCTCTTGTATATACAAGATCCGGCTCTCCTTAAATACTAAACACATGTACACATCCTCACATAGACGGTGCCTTTTGAGAGCGTCTATTATGAACTTTTAAATATATTCGGACATTTGCTTTAAAGTTTCGAAAAGTTGACGTTACTATTTAAAGATTATTCCATTTATCGCCTTGTAATTTCGTAAATACACGATATATCGTAAATACGTAAATACATTATTACGGGTTTCGCTATTGGCTTAATGAAGGCACGTGACGAAATATCGGAAGTTGTTGTTGTTGTTTTTTAAAAAATGTAATTTTTTTTTTTTTAGCTGACAAAACCTTTCGGTTTTGGACGCTGCTCTTGGACACATTTGGCCTTGTTATTTTTCGGGTAGCGGCACGGCGTATTTATAAATTGTGGAGACCGAAAACATGGGTGTGCCGTACGGTCTTTGATTTGATGTCGCATGGTGACCTGAGGGCGTTCCTGCGGTGGCCATAGAATTTTAAAGGCAGACGCAAGGTGCCCACAAGGCGACCGCAGGGGGACCCTAAGCCGAACGTGCGGCCAGACGGATGGTAACGAATGGGTTAATTTTTTTTTTTACCAGTTCTTTTGTTTCGGCTTGTCGAATTTCTACGGCGAACGTAGAAATGAAAAAAGTTATAACTCCTCGTTATAATTCCACGGCGACCTTACAGCCTGTAAAATATAGCCATACGGCGGAGGGCCACCCTGAGGCCACCTCAGTTTCTCTGCGGCCGCCGCACGTTTCTGTCAATTCAGAGAGCGTACGGCCGCCGTATCCTCGCTGTAGAGCAAATGTGACTGAGGCCTAAAGTATCGATCGACACACGAGAGATGCTTTCACGAGGACTTCCACCGACGAACTGAATGAACAAAGCGCAAAGATGCAGCTCGAATAGGTGGGGGAGACGCATGAACGCTACGTTGTGTTCGGTTTTTTAAAATGTATTAGGTTTTTAGGGCAAAATTTTCGCAAAACAATTGTTCGGATTCCAATTTGTTCAAACAATGGGGCGTTCGGATTCTGGGGGCACCACGGTATATTATAGTTATAGTATATTCAGTTATATATACTGGTATATTTTTATTTCAGTAAAAAAAGAACTGGTATATATACCCACTCGTTACCGTCCGTCTGGCTGCACGTTCGCCTTTGGGCCCCCCTGCGGTCGCCTTGCGGGCACCTTGCGTCTGCCTTGAAAATTCTATGGCCGCCGCAGCGATGGCCTAAGGTCACCGTGCGACATCAAATCAAAGTCCGTACGGCACCCCCACGTTTTGGATCTCCACAATTTATAAATATGCCGTGCGGCTACCCGAAAAAGAAAAACATATGTGACTGCTACATTGTGTGACCATGGAAATACTGCGGCCGTCGTATAATTGCTTGTAGCCGCAGATTTTGGAGACCCCACGGCCGCCGTGGCAAATGTGACCTAGGCCTAAGCATTACAGATCCTGCGGTGTCCTTCATGAAGAGTATGTGAGGTATTGCTGGGCCACTGAACACATAACAAATTCCTGACCAAATCGCCTTCAATTGAGCATTAGGCCTAGTCAGCAGGTTTGTGAAACACCCCACAATGAGGTGGGGATTATTATGGCCATTACAGATGTAGCAGAGTAGAGAGAGATCAACACCACATACAAAGCTTTCATCCGCAGCTTAATGGAGTACTGCTCTCCCCTCTGGGTTGTTGCTCCTGCCTCGTACCTAACTCAGCTTCACGCTGTGGAAACCAAGGCTTTTAGGATAATTGGTATCTCCTACGATGAAGGTGAGTCTTTGGTCTTCCAATATCTCATCGCAGGCAGGTCAGTGGTCTTTCTATCTCCTATTGACTCCTTCATGGCCTGGTGTTGGCTTAATGGTTAAGGTGGTAGGCTTGGGATCCCAGGGTCCAGAGTTCAACTCTCACTTGGCTGCTTAATTAATACCAGGTGGGGTTGACTCTGCCTGTCATCTTTCTGAGGTCGGCAAAATGAGCGCCAACTTGCTGGTATCCTGTGTCGGAGTGGCAAACCATCCAGGATCGTGCCAAATAGCCAATGAGACTGCTTTGGCAGCACCAACACTGCACAGAGTATGGTCCCGATGGATGGATGGATTGACTCCTCTCCAACCTTACAACCCTTGCTCTGTCTGTGCTCTGTCACCATAATATTGTTACGAATTTGGAAGCCTTGTGCACACAGACAGACAGCAGTCCCCAAGTTTAGTTATCTCGATAAGTATGTGTTTATAGTTAGGGTCCCCTACCTGTGTCTTATGGGAATTACATGTGTTCGCTGCGAAGTTTCTTTATAGTTAGTTGTTTACAACAAATCTCCTTCACTTCACTTCACACACCGACGCCATTGCCCACGTGCATTCGACCACGTACGTGGATGGAGATTTTCATCGCCTCAGCTCCGACTCCATCCCTTGTCCAATCAGGCACAGAGGGCGACCTTCCCACGACACCCCGGCCAATGAGGGTTGAGATGGCCACAGAGGGCGACTTTCCCACGACACCCCAGCCAATGAGGGTTGAGAAGGCCACAGAGGGCGACTTTCCCACGACACCCCGGCCAATGAGGGTTGAGATGGCCACAGAGGGTGACTTTCCCACGACACCCCGGCCAATGAGGGTGGAGACCGCTTCAGATGGCGATTTTGTCACCCCGGACAAGAAAGATATTGTTGTGAATTCCACCGGTTCGACCGCCCACGCACGACCGCTTACGGCCCAACCGCAGTCGTGCGTCCGCCGAAAACCGGAATTGCAGTCGTAGCTTCCGGACAACTCCGGAAACCGCTACGGGTGCCTTAACGCACCATATATTGCCAATATTCTGTCCACGCGGTTTATAGGTTAATCGCCGAATCTCAATGTACCTAATTATCCATGCAGACAGAAGTACCGAGAATTTATACCTCAACGGACCTTGAGCGGGGCGAGCCGTTACCGTGTCCGCACCGTGCGTGACCCGAGCAGAGATCACCAATGTCCGTCGGCCCAAATGAACACTTTTATTGGCTTTAACAGCCTGCTAATTTCCCGAACGCGTCATGGAAATCGAACTCCGCCGTTTTATTGGTCTGGGCGAGAGCCACCCCTTGAACTCTTACCCGAGGCCGGGGCTCTGCCCACTCTTCACCTCTGACCTCACACTCCTCGAAAGCCTCGCTGGAAACCCCATGTTTGACGTCACTGGTTTGTTTCGGGAAAGCCCTCCTGTGATCCGAATATGGTAATTGGCTCACACCACGGCCGTTCGCCGGGGCGCATAATGACGTTTGGTGCGGAGGTGGCGTTTTTTGTTGTAGGATGAGGAGATGACGGTTGCTGTTGTTTGTTCGTGTTATTTGTGTAGGACGAGGAGATGATGGTTGCTGTTGTCTGTTCGCGTTGTAGGAGATGATGGTGTTGCGATGTTTTAAAATAAAAGATAGAAAAAGAATAATGGCTACCTCAAAGATTCACAGCCCAGCACACAAACAATTCCCTTTACGCATTGGTGGGGATTCTAACCTGAAACACATACTTATCGATATAACTGATCTCCGGGGCACCTGTATGATGTTTTGTGAAATTCCACAACCACAACAATATAAAGGAACGCCAGGCTGGGGAAGTTGGTCGTCTTGGGGGTCGCAGGTCTTGGTGCTGGCTGGTTCATCTGGTCCTGGGTCATCATCGTCTCTGATCTTCTCCTTGGTCTTGATTCATTGGTGCATGGCCGGTTGGAGAGCACGGTCCCTGGTGCTTGGCGCTGTGCAAAAGCTGTGGGTTCGAGTCCCACCATGCAACCAGATCGTCGCAAACCGCACAAGGCGGACAGGTGCACGCCAGACCCTGGCCTTCGGCTCGCCTTTCCTTCCGAGCTGGAGGCCTCAATAAAGGCCGGCCAACCCAGTTTGTGTGTGTGTGTGTGTGTGTGTGTGTGTGTGTGTGTGTGTGTGTGTGTGTGTGTGTGTGTGTGTGTGGCGCCAGTCCATTAAGTAGAATTGTTTAAGTGCCTTGTACATACCTACATTGCTTTTATCTGGTTTAACTCTGCTCTTTGTCTCCCCCTCCCCGATTTATCGTTGTAAAATAAACCCCTGTTAAATGTACCAGCTCCTTTCCTGTGCTTTCCTCCATTGGCCTAACATGGTGCGTGTTGTGAATTGGTAGGGCCGTTCATGCCGTGGATTGTTCATTTGGTCCGGCGCGGCTTTGGCAACTTCCGCTCGGTTACGCCGGATCCGAGTCGGTGATAGCGACTCGATTCGGACAAAGTCGGTCGAGGGTGTGGTTTTCCACGGTAGTTGGATGACGTGGGTATTTAGGTATATTGAAATTCGGCAATTAACCCTACCCCACACCGTCAAAATATTAGTGACCACGGTCCACTGAGGGACCTGTGAACTCTCGGACTTATCCGAGAGTCACGACCTAAATTCCGGGTGTTTGGTGGGAGACGACTCCACTGCTCCCCCTGGTGGTCGTTTATCACCACCGAACCCCGGCCCACAACAATATGTCCGCAGGACACTCAAGGTCTGCCAGCAACCCCTTTCTTGTGAAACTGCCAAGGTCAAAAATCACTACTCACCTTCATTCTTTTATTCTTCTTTTTCCCACCTTTGGAACAAACTCCCACACTCTCTTCCATCCCACTCTTCCCACCAGGTCTTCAAGACAGCTGTTCACCAACTGAAGGTTTCTATCCTTTTCTGTAAAAATTTTTTTGAAAAGAACACTTTATCGTCATTTTTATTAAAATCTTATGAACCTTTCATCGATCATTGGAGCAACCAAAGTCTGGAGTACTGCTTGCCCAAGATAATGGGGTTTGCAGCAATTTATTTTGTTCTTTTGCATAATGTTTTGAGGGCACTTGTAACAGAGAACCTTTCTAGTTTGTTTATTTATTATAATATCATTCAATGGCCTCATCCTCGAATTTGAAGTGAAATGAGGTTAACGCGACCTGTATCCTTCCACATGAGGCCGATGACGAGCTAACGTATTTTGTGGGCTAACTTGTGAGCTTCCTGGGAATGATTTTGGGTTACTCCTATCACAGCGCAGTATTATAGTCATTGTGTGTTGCTACGGTCAGACTTGTCCTGTCTGTTATTCATTCCATTGAAGAATTTCAAGGCATTTGGTCAAACCCATTTTGCATGAGATTACCTTTTACTTTGCATTGCGATAATTTTTTTTCACAAATTCTGGCTTGGAGGCTGTCTATTTATTTCATACTAAGAGGTGGGTGGGCCGTTTGTGTACATGGCCTAATGCATACATGGTCTATACTCTATGTGATGGTCGAGCAGGTGAGGAAGGGTCTGATCGAAAGCATGTGGACAAATTGCAGAAATGCCACATTAACCATTTTATTTTCAATAATCGTTAAATGCAATAAATTGATCCCCACTGTAAATTTGAGACACATACTATGGCAAATATGTCCGCTGTACAACAAGATTTAATATTATTGTTTGTGTATGGAATTGCATTTTGAGAGGAACTCGTTTCACTTGGTGGAAACGCACGAAGCCGCAAAGCATCATCAGTGTAGTTCCTTTTAATATTGATTTTGTTTTTTGTTTTTTAGTAAATAATCCCTTTCAGTGTTTGTGTGTTTTTATTGTTGCTCATGACAAGCAACTGATGGACCTTACTGTTTGTTGCAAGAGAAGCCTACGGTTTGAGCTTTGTGGATAAAAGTGTATCATTTCATCCTTATGTTTTACATACAGACAATATCCATCTGGATGAAAGGGCCTCGATGAACAACGATGTCAACTATGACTTACGAACCATCATCTTTCCCACCACATATACACTTTATGTAAGTAATAACTATCCTGAAGCTTATATTTGATGTTTACTATGCAGACCCAATGAGTTCAAATAGTTTTATAATGTTTGTTTTAAAGACCAAACTTCACTTAGCTTCATGAGATATGTAGAATATCTTGATTCTTCACTTAGCTTCACAAGTTTTGAGTTGCTGTTTCTAATGATGCTGGTCTTGTAATCATAGGACTAAAACAAACAAAAAAAAAACGATATATCAGCATTCAAGTCTGCGTTACCTTTTATGGGACAATCTGTATTTTTTTTTTCAAATGCAGAATAAGTTTTGATTAACGTAAAAAGGGAAAATATATATTAATTAATAAAGCAATTCACCTGTACGTTAAAATGCAGCCATCTTGTGCATTTTTTAAAAACTTTCAAAATGTTCATCTTGACTTATTACATCATAGATACAAAACTCCAATATGGACTGTGGATGGGGTATTGGTGGAGGGGGCGAAAATGGCACCTTTTTGTGTAAACTATGTAATAAATTGCTTTTCTGCCAGGAAGTGTAATGTGCAAGAGGATAATTGAAAACGTTTCTTGTGTTTTTCCATGCGCTTGTTGTTTCAAAGTGAAAGCTTTAATCGGAAAGTCCGTTCAGGAATTGACATTTAATTGTTTGTTTTCAATTTGCTTTGATTTGGTTGAAAGGAATTTTTGCAAGGGAATTTAACATTCTCTTTCTTGTGAAACTTGAACAAAAAAATCCTTTGGGGGAAAAAATTGCATAACTTTGGTTATTTGAGGTTGATAAATTATAATGGTCTTGACTCTTGGGTTGCATTAACTTTGTGACTAATAGCCCAGATGGTAGCTGAACCTTGCATTAGGGTCAATAGTATGTTTTATGGCGCTTTCCTGGTCTTTTGGGTATACTCAACAAGAATCTGAATGATGCCGCTCTGGCACCTTTCGGCATTTTTTTTAATATATTAAAGGAAATCCAAAATGGCTGTCACTGCTCATTGTGTACTCACTCATTAAGGTTCCCATTGAATAGTTCTTTGTAAGCTTCCTTTTTGTTCTTCTAATAGATGCAGCCTGTAATTTGAGAGTTAAATGTTAAGTAAATATCTATTATGGTTGCCGAATGAAAAATGAAGTGGCCACAAATGGCAATAATGGTGTCTTTTTCATATTCTTCTCTTTCCTACCATAATAAATTATTTTTCAATTGATAAGTTATTCATTTTCAGATATTATTGAAACAAACACAAAACTATGACTAGAAAGAGCAGTAAGAGATTGCAGACCCTCTCCAGGAATTGGTTTGTGTGTCGAGTGCCGACGATGCATTGATGATGTAGATTTATGTTCATACAGTGGACAAACAGATCTTTTCGATTTTATTGTATAGATTTACATTCCAATCGTACGTACTCCGTAAACGTAGTCATGTTCTAATAGTATGTACTTTATTGATATGCTTTCATTCTTAATGGTACGTCCTTTGTAGAGATGCTCGTGTTCTAACACTCATGTTCTTAATACACATACTCTACTTTATAGACGTACAGCACTCACATTTTTAATAGTACATCCTTTATTGACATATTTGCTGTCCTTAATGTGGCAGCCATATTACTCTACGTCAAACGTCGGTGGTCCCTGTTGATCAGCAACCTTCCACAGCATGGCATGCAGGTGTGCTCTCTTGTTGTGCCAGCTCAGTGTCTCATCTGTTAGAGGAAGCAGTCGAAGATAAAACACTTCTCTCTCCTTGTGAGGAACAGCATGTATCTGAGTTTATCCATAGTTCTCAGTGTGTATACCATACAAGAGGCAGAATAGGTGACCACGAGTCCTGAGCAAGTCATTATCAGAAATTCAGAATAGCGTTCATTGTCATACTTATGGCTTGGCGTCGAGAACTAGCGGTGTGTCTTTCCTGCTCATGTGACTTTATCGATCCCTTTGATGTCTATCAGACATGACATGCACTTCAAGTGTTTTTTGACAAAGCCTTCTGCCAGCTGAGCCACTGTTATAGACAATATAGCCATGAGATGTGATGTAGCATTGCATTATCATCAATTATCTCAACATCTGGCTTGGTTTCAGGGTGTGCATGAGGAGAATCTTCCAAACTCAGGTTGTCCATAAGAACGGATTTGTTTCCCTTTCTTGTATCTTCATATTAATCAAACAAGCTAAAAGGAAGATGTGCCAGTTAATAGCTGAGTAATTTATAAAGGTATAGGCCAATGTGAGCTTTGTCGTAGACCGTTTTGTCTCTGATCCTGACACCATTCTTCATTGTCTTCATTGTAAGGACTTCTTTCTTGACAGGTTCACAGAGTCCTTCAGGTAGTTTGCCTTGGAAATTAGCAGCCATTCTCTGACCAATTGTTATAGCAATGTGCACTTCGACCTTGTCATCAGCCACATGTCCATTTGAAACATTTATTTACAGGTTTCAGTGGATGTACAAATTTCCCTTCTGCAGTTTATTTCTTATTTTCTGTTCGCCTACGACATTTACTCTGGTCATCTGTGCTCTTTCTTATTTGTGTCGTTTCTCTGTTGCCTTTTAATTTTTGTTACATTTTTCTTCATTTTGGAACACAAGTGTCCATGGCTTGAGAGACTGTTGCAAATGTTGTATGGCAAGATCCACCTTGGCACCTGATCTCGTGAGAGAGTGCTTTGTTTTTTTTTAGTATGCAGTCGAGGCTCGTGTAGGAGCACGAACACAGATCAAACCAGGATGTAACAGAATGAAAAGAACAATAAGAAGCGGGGGCAGGGGAACACGCCAGCAGGAGGGTCGAGGGACAAAATAGAAAGAGACAGAGAGGGATAAGGGATGTAGGGAATAATGAGAGCAAGGGAAGGACACAGTGTGAACAAAGTGGATACAGCTGCAAACTCTCACTCACAGAATTGGAAGGAAAAACTGAAAACCTAGAAAAAGATGGGGTTGGGAATGGTTCATGGGGGGTGGGGGGAATAATAGATTTGGATGGAGAATGACCTGATATGGTGGTAAACAGTCGGCTTGAAGCCCCGGAGAGTAGAATGAGATTGAATCACCTGAAGAAATCGGTTCCACAAGTGAAGAAAATGAGCAAATGAGAGGACGTGAGGGGTGATTTTGGATTGTATGACCTTCACCAGAAGGGGATTACTGGTACGCCCAACAGAAACCCTTGAGGGGCAGGGGTGGGGGGGGATAGGACAGAGAATGGAAAAGGGAGAGGGGGCCAGTCCAGAAAGGAAGCAACAGAAGACCACGAGACCACCCAACTGTCTGTTCTGTAAAAGTGATGGGCACATAGACTCAACTTCATTGTGGGAGATTCCAATAATCTTGAAGGCCTTGGTTTTCACAACGTGAAGTTGAACAAGGTGTGAGGCTGGGGCACCAGTCGAGAGGGGAGACCTGTACTCCATCAAGTTGTGGATTAAGGCCTCGTAAGTCGGTAAAAGTTCAGGTGTGCCAAGGAAACACTTTGCACAACAGAGCATTCCCAGGTTATGGCTGGTTTTGGAGGCCAACTTAGATATGTGGTTTGTCCAAGAAATATAATGGGTGATGGTGAGGGGAAAAAGCTTGAGTGACTGAAATCCTTCAAGAAAATTGTTGAGGAAATAGATGGGGGGTTCACCAGACATTCTTTCTGGAGAGAGAGAGAGACAGAGACAGAGACAGAGACAGAGACAGAGACACAGACAGAGACAGAGAGATTTGTGACAACTGAATGACGTATTCCAAGTGTAGGACCAGCTCCTGATTCTATCGAGGTCTGCAGAGAGGGAAGTGACTGCTGTCTGCCTATCTGTGAGGGACAAGGGATGTTACAGACGAGGGTGGAGTCATCAGCAAATAAATAAAGGGGATATTTCAGAGTCAAAGAAATCGTTAATGAAGATTAGGAATAGGACTGGGCCCAGAACACTGCCTTGGGGCACTCCAGCCTTGATAGGGAGAGGAGAAAGTGCAGCAGGCATTACATACCTCCGGGGTGGGATGCATGAAGGAGTCAGGGGATGGGGCGGTGGGGGCAGGTGGTTTGGGAATTATACAGGGAGCAAATGATAACCCTTGGGACTCCCTCCTTACATATCTGTTTTTGAAATTTCCTTGAATGTCCACGTTTAAAGAGCAAATTTTATTTTGTTTTAGCATAGATTTGTTATTCTTAAAACATGAGGAGTATTTATAAACAAAAGTATCGTGAGAGTTTCTTGAATTTCACACCACTGTGGATACATCTAATAATGGATGTGAAAGGTCGAACTGCCTTATCTTTAACGGAATAACCATTGCACAATTATGGATGGAAATTTAAAAAAGAAAATCATAAATGACATCCTAATAGCATGGACGAACACGATGACTGCCTTGAACCACGAACCACACACACAAGGAACTTTGGCACAGGAGGAGGCCATTCGGCCCATCATGCCTGTGCTGCACCAACTCTAGTATCCATCAACCATCCACCTCCATGTCTTGCCAATGTCTGTCCTCAGTGAAGGATGTGCATCATCCCCTGCCAGCCTGGTACAGTCTGCTTCAAATGGAAGGATAGCTCCCAGAAGATCTCAACTCTCATGTCACAGACGCGGAGATCTTGGAGGTCTCGGAACTTGATGTTGCCAAGAACATTGGTTGCAAAGCCATATTCTTTGATATCAATTTTTGACATCTGTACAATGTTCAATTCTGAAATCTTCTGCCTTGTCACAAGATGACTTGATTTTCTACTAGGAGTCAATGCAGCTATCATGCCCATTCCATGAAAGGTACCTTTTCCATCAAGGGTGATTATGTTGTGATCTACATTGTCACCGGCAAACAACACTGATAGGTGAAATACGCCTGTTTCTTAAATTATCAAATCGGGTGTGACACAGATTGCCGCATTCTTTTCAAACCACAGTACTTCACCATATGACGAGCTGTACCCCATATTACACAGGGTTTCCACAAGGAATTTTGACCGATATATGTGATGGACCAAACCAACCAACCAATATACAGCGAGATCAATCTGGAGTGGTGCAATGACAGCCCAAGGTCTCACTGCTTGTACAATGGCTTGTCCAATACTAGCCACTTTACCTTGCGTGGTTTTTTCCAACGAACAGACTATTCAACATATTTCAAAGTGTATCTGGAAGGAATGCTAGTGCAGAGTCAAGTTCAAGTTCTTCTGATTTTGGGTAGTGATCCGTAACAGATGGTACATCGTTCTTAATATCACTCTTGATCAGTCTTGTCGCCGTCTCAATTATGGCCTTCTTTTGTGCCTCTTCATCTCCTTCTCGCTGTGCTTCTTTGTAGAATGACCGGAGTATGTGTGATGTTTTCTCCCTGAATGTAACTATGTCATTTACACCCTCTCCTTCAGCAATATAAATGGAGTCACCAAATCTTTCCTTCATTTTCTTCTTCAGATAGTAGTTGGTGTATGGAAGAGAATTTTCATCCATAAGAAACTCTTCCATTTTGCCACGAAGGTACAAAGCAGTGATCTGTTCCTCATCATTCATCTCAAGATATGAACACATTCCGGAGAATGCCTGCTCTTGATCACTATCTATCGGACGTCCAGATTTCCTACTTGTTGAATCTGGTCCACTCCGGAAGTGCACTGGTACATCACGCCCAGTGCAGAAATGGACACTGCACTGATGATGATATATGCAGTCAGCTGCATGAAGATCTCCACCATAGTACTCAATCCGCCCTTTCACTGTGAATGATCAATCATCGGACCGATTCTCACAGCACTCCAGAATGGTTTTGGCAAAGTCGTCAGTCTTGACATGACTGTAGTCAAAACTTCCAAGGTCCACTGTGGTCCCACAGAACAAGCAGTCAGATTTGCTGTTGAAAGGCCCGGTCAACACACGTGAACTTCGCTTACTGGACTCTTTGGATGGTCCTTGTTTCTTCTTTTGATTCGGGATGTCATGTTGATTTATATACGGTTTACAACAGTCCGTGTGTACCTTGCATCCAGCCACCACATAAACATCATCACCTCTCTGAACACTGGCTGCATTGATGCCATCAGCGCCCTTCTGACGAATTTGCACAACGTCACTTCTATCCTCAAGCCTCGCCTTGCAAATTGAACACCGATCTTCGTGCATCTCAGGAGCTCTCATTCTTCAAACCTGAAACACAGAAAACAAAACATTCAGGGAAAGAGCATTCGAAAAAAGGGATAGGCTACTCAATCAGAGCCAGGGACATTCCCCTGACATGTAATACATCACATATAATTAATGGTAAGAGAAGACTGAAAACCCTTTTGTTAGAATTTGATCAATGTTGGGTGATTGCCTAACAGAGGTTTGATTATATAGAGACAATTTATTGATTTTACGCCCTTCATTTTTTTCCGCCATCTTGGATTTCACGTTAAATACTGATCAGATCTAAATTTTATTGACACCGGTGGATTGCTGATCCATTAAAACCATGGACCAGAACCAACAATTATGTTTTTATCACAATTATTGAAGAAGTTATAGCTGTTTCAGTTATTTCAAAGCCCGGTGGCAGCCATCTTGAAAATGACTGTTTTAACTAATTTCCGGAAGTCAGATTTTGGTAGACTTTTTTCTGTTGATCATTATATCCAGTAGGAATGAAAACCACTCAAAAACCTTTTGTTGCAATTTGTTGTGGGTCGGGTGGTGTTTTGACCCGACGAAGAGGGCGCAAGACCAGAAAGGAGGCAGTAGAAGACAGAGAGAGACCACCGAGCTGTCTTTAACGGTGAAGTGATAGACCCATAGACTCAGCTTCACCAGTATTCAAAGCGCATTCCTACAAACATTCTTGCTCCATCATCCCCATTCCAAAAACCATGATCTTTTCTCCCTCCGTTAACCATTCCCCAAGCGCACATCCTTCGAAATTTCCAGTTTTTCCTTCCTGAGAGTTTGCTTCTGTATCCATCTTGTTCACCCCGTGCATCCTTTCCTTGTTGTTCTTCCCTACATCCCTTATTTGTCTCCCTCTATTTCATCCTTCAACCTGCTGTTGTTGTTTCTACTGTTCCTTTTGTTCTGTTGCGCTCTAATTCATTCAGTGTTCTAGCTCTTCCACAAGCCTTGACCTTGCATACAAAAAAAACAAAAATACAATACTTTTATTATTTTTCCAGGACTGGCAGAATGGCCTGGAAGTATGCACACTCACCTCTATGCCGTGCAGCTTGGGTTCGAATCCAGACCCAGCTATAAACTGTCATCCTGGTGTTTCATCAATGTGTGTGCCATCTCCAGGATATGTGTTAAATGACTATCTCATCTGCCGGCATTAGTTGGTACTCGTTAAAGATCCCATTATGTATTTGTAAAAAGTAGGCGAGCTATCGCTGGCACCCTGAAAAAAAAATCAAATTCCTGTCCTACACCCAACAGTGCATCACATCAGGGGCACAGTAATGCCCTCAGCCAATGATGCTACTCGCAGACTTGTGCTGGTACGAAAGAAGAACTATTTTTACATCACTCTAAGGCACACTGCTGATACAATAATCCCATGGAGGTCAGACATTCGTATAAACAGGGTACTCTTGACGTGATTTATTTATTACCTCCGCAACCGATGGTGGACGGAGGTTATGTATTCACTCCTGTTTTGTTTGTCTGAGAACAGGGTATTTTAAAAGGTTAAGGACGGATTAGGATGAAATTTGGTGGACAGGTCTACAGTTGAGAACAAGAACAAATTCATTCAATTTTGGTGAAGATCTGGATCCGGATAAGAGAATTTTTTAAGTGATTCTTCACAATTGAAACAGATTGGGCCAAAAACGATACACAAATAGCATGATATCTCAAAAAGTTATGGGCTCGTTATGATAAAACTAGGTCGAGGAGTTGGGTAGATGTCAAGAACAAGCTGATTATGTTTTCGTTCAAATCCGGACTATCAGTGGAATACAAAACGTAAACTGCTCCGCGTGGCGAAGGTATACACATGCACTCTACCGAGTGCCGTTCTACTTTATTCCTTTTCCATAAAAATCGAAGCTCATAGAAGGGTGAGGTGACAATGCAATATGGACAGTGGGGAAACAGGTGGTTGCAACAAGTAATTGAAATAATGAATCGAGAAAGAGAAGAGAGTCGAGTGAAAGAAACAGAAACGTGTGATTAAGAGCGATGGGTGAATTTGGGTTAATGTGAGTAGAAAAGATCAGAGAGAGGGCTGAGGGATGATGTGAGATGATGTTATTTCGTTTGTAGCCTGTGACTGCTGGTTGCATCATTTCTGGAAGCACTGCTGTGCTTCTGATAGCGTCCAGTTACCAATAAGCTGGTACTCATTCCGCTGACCTCAGGAGAATGACAGGCTGAGTCAACCCACCTGGTGTAATTTAAACGTACAACATGGACTCAAACTCCAGCCACCTTGTCTGTTAAGCCAACACCAGGTTTATATGAGATTATGATGCAGCACTTAAACATGAAACCTTGGAGGGAAGAGTGTGATCGAAGCGTTTCCAGCAGGTAGTTCCACAAACAAGAGAAAAAGAGGAACAGAGGAGTTGAGGGGTGCGTTCAGCCTGAATTTTGGGGATTTCAACCAGGAGGAGGAGGTTACTGCGAGACTTACAAGGACAGTAGAGAATGGACAAACTGAGGTTTCTCCACATCATGAGCCAAGTTTGGGTGGCATTCACAACATATTCGTTATTTTATCATCACAGGTGAGAATACAAATTGATTTTCATGACTTTTGCACCAAAAAATTTCATTACACCCTTTTTGCTCAGTTTTTGGAAATTATTGACAAGTCAGCATCACAATAATTTGACACGCGAACAGAAACTGGTGCTCTGCACTTTTCTTATACATATGCAGTGTTAGACTTTACACCCTGTCCAGGAACTAATCTCTGTAGGAACCAAAGGTGATGTGTTCTATCAAAAGAGGAAAGGTTTGGAAATGAAAGGCATTTCTGAAGCTATTAGGCAATGCAATGCTATTTCTAAAAAGGGCATTCATCCCTTTTCTTTATACCTATTATGGCCTCCTACAACCTACATCAAACTCCGTTCAGACTCCATTCGGGGATGTTGCCGAGCTACAGCTCATAATGAAGTGTTTTTTTTCCTACATATTTTCAAATCTACTCTGAACTCTCATGACACATTTAATGACTTGGATGGAAAAAAACAGAAGAGGATTATCCCTGTGGTATAACTTTGAGATAAAAGGAGACGTCAATAATGTATGACTATACCTCGTTATAAATATGGAATTTTTATTCGTGAATGCATCAAGGTCCACAGGCCGGTATGCAAGGGAGGAAACATGAAATAATATATAACAGCGCAATGTCGCCGCGCTGTAAAAAGGTGTGAGGCTGATTTGGTATGCCTTGTGCATTGCCCTTTGGAAAAAAAACAAAACAAATTATTTGAAGGATCTGATCTGGCATGACATACCATGGTGAACGACACCCAAACTGTCCTGTCACAATTCAATGCCAATTGATATACTTCAAGAGGTTCTTCAAAGAATATCTCGTTAAAACTCCAGTATTGATGTCCCCAGAAAGGCATCCGTGTCTGAAGCAAATCAGAAAGTCGAACAACCCTGTGTGCCCAACGTTTGTGGATATACGTTCTAACGTTGCTCTACCTCGCTATTAGGTTATCGACACATGGCCACGGGGAGCTTTTCCCATGAACCATCACTGCCTCTCTCTACGTCGTCTCCTGCGATGATGCAAAAGGAGTCAGAGGCCGATTGTGTTCCTGTCAAATCGGCCGCATTCAAAACAGATTGCACAGCTTACAATTCCCATAATGAGAAAAGCGTGGAAACTGTGCACTGGAAATGCTTCTGATAAATCGCAAACATCAAGCGATTGATCACTTTGCCTCAGTTCACCTGGAAGTCCGGAAACCAAATACTTGCTGGTCAACCCTCCACTCTGGCCAGCCCACAATAGGTCGAAGATATTCATCCAGTGATTTTGTTACAGTCATCACAAGAACATAAAATTAATCTCTGGCCCATTGAATACCAAGAATAATAATAAGCACACTTTTGCATCTTCAGACAAATAGGGCTGCAGAGGAAGTTTTCCCTTGGTTGTGGTGCACAATTGTGGACAGGTCACCACTCCAACACAGGTTACTCAAACAGCTCATTCTTCCCAGAAAGCTGATACTCATTTCCCCATTCCTTGGAAGGATGACAGGCTGAGTCAACCCCACCTGATGTTATTTTAACAGCATGACAAGGGCTCAAACTCAAGACCCTAAGATCTTGAGCCAGCCAACCTAATCGTTAAGCCAACACCAGGCTTACTTGCCTTTCGGAAGAACATAAAATAAAGTTAATTTTCTTAGTTATTGAGATCATGAAATTTACATTTAATAATAATGGTGATAAACTTGATCAATAATGTGATGGCGATGTTGATAGCGACGACAAAGACGAATTGATGGAGATGATGGTACTTACTCATAATGGCGGGATCATCTTTAACCCGAAATACATGCCACACCCTCTCATGCTAAACAGTGCATTTATATATTTCATGGTTCTGGGAAGTATTATGAGGGTGATTTGTTTTATGCAGTCACCAAGTATAAATATAAAAGTTCTGGGTTTTACCGCCATTTTCCCAGCAGCGATTGCATCACCCTCTCTAAAACATTACATTAGTTCTTCGTGCCTATTATTTATGTTCCTTATAACGCCCTTAAAAACATTAAGTTTCCTGTTTGGAATGATTCTCCAATTCGTTTGATTGTTAGGCAGGCAGACAGAGTAAAAAATATTATCTCACTCCCCTCTGAGCATGTGCGGTCAGGATGTATTCCAAGCCAGAGTCTGTTAAAAATATCAATATCACTCGGTTGTCGAACCATCATTGCTGTCGATGATGATGCTTTCACTCTCGAGAACAAATCCTTAAAACTGCAGTGGAAGAAGTTGTTTTCAGGCAGCAAAATAGATTGCCCATAAGACTGGCAACACAATGCCAGGGAAGTTAGCACAGTACCAGTTATGAAGATGGAATCGGAAAACAGCTCTTCATTGCAAAAGGAAGGGATACTGTGGCCTGTGGGTATTTGAGACAAGATAAGGAAGGAGCACGACAGGAGCATTTTCTGATTGTACAAATTTCCTAATCATTGACAATACAAGAGTCACAAAACAAAAGTGAACAAGAAAAAGAACAATCAGAGATTGCAGACCCTTGCCAGGACTTCTTTTGTGTGGTGTATTTTGTGTGGTGTTTATGTACTGGTGTGTCATGTAATTAATAAGAGACATAATTAGAACTCCCACTTTATAACTGCTGGCAGTGATGACCGGGTACCAAGACGTCCCGCTTTGATGCAACCCCGCTTTTATCAGACACCTGACCCTGACCCATGACGTTTATTATTATTATTATTCAATTTAATTTAGCATGGAATTAAAATATGTTGAATTCAAATCAAATGGAAGACCAAATAGGAACACTTCTGCTTTGGAGTTATCAGAAGGAACCCGAACAAGCAAAAAGCAAAGATGAAGTGATCTGGAGGAACATGGATAGGATTCGCATTCAGCTGATAATCCTCTACTCTCAAACCCATCCAGGAACACCCAATTGAGCCTTATTTTAAAAAAAAAACGAAAAAAACAAAAAAAAGAACCCAGTTCAAAATAATTAAATAATTCTGGCTGCCAGACCATGTGTCCGATCAAGTTGAAATTTAAAATCTGTATTCCCCATCATGAATAAGTTTTAATTGTGAAGTTTTACGTCAATTCTTTAAGTAGTTCCAGAGAAAACATTATTTAATATTTTTCTTCAATCCAATATGGCTATGTGCCAAGTTTCAATTTTCTTTTTTGATGTTGTTTCAGAGATACAGCGGTCCTTTGTTTTTCTGTTTTTTTCCAACATGGCTGCCACACCACGTGGCCTATGACATCATAATAATCATTAAAGCATTGTGCATGAATATTCGCACCAATGGTGAAAATTTCATCTCAATCCGACAAGCGGTTGCGGAGGAAAACATGAAAGTTCTGTGCAGAGAAATAAATAAACAGACAGACAGACAGACCCAAATGCAATACCTTCTCTTTCGGCGAGGGTAATAAAAGCAGAGTAACACAGAAGGGCATTCGGAAGAACGGATACATTCCGCACGGATCTTCACCAAAATCCAAGCAATTCATTGATGTTACACGTCAAATCTGTCCACCAAGTTTCGTCCAAATCTGTAAACAACTTTTTGAGATATCGTGCTGAATATTGTTTGGCCATATTCCTTAATCGTGAAGAATCACTTCAAAAATTATAGCAGCCGGATCTTCACCAAAATCGAATAAATTCGTCCTCGTCGTAAACCCAACTTGTCCACCAAATTTAATCCGAATATGTTCACAACTTTTTTGAGATATCGTGCACAGAAACAAACGATCAGACAAATAGACAGGGTTCTAACATTACCTCCATCCACCACAGATGGCGCAGAGAAAAGGTGATGAGACAGGAATATCTTTCTCTGTGTAGTTTCAAAGGTAGTGGCCATGGATGTGAGGACAGTGGATGGGTTTAAAAGAGGCTTGTATATGTTCCTATTGACAGTGGATTTAAAGGTATCCAGGTAAAGTTTGGTTAATAGGAGGTGAGTTTAGGTCTGCCTGTCTGTGTCGGCAAACAAAATCTTCCGAAACTTGATAAATGTATATGAACCACCATGTGAAGCAAGGTGAGGCTGATGTTTTGGGCATCAGCCCTTCGTCAGGGTGAAAGGTTTGGTTAAAGTTATGCTTTGCTGTGGTTCTTATTGTGTCTCTGCTTGAAGGGTGAGCGAAAGGAGAGCGGTTTTGGGGGATTACGGGGACAGTACCACTTAAAAAAAAAAATTGGTTTTGTGTTGCCCTATTCATTTATTTGTTTCCTTTTTTACCCTCCAACCCCCAACACTTCCACACCTCCTACAACCAATCAATAATCGTCCTCTTGTCAATCAAGTGTCGATACATGGCTGCCTTGCACCTCTTTCTTTTATCAACCTCTTTCGGCAGGGCCATCTGAGGGATTTTATCCCAAAATTGTTCACAAGTATTGGAATGGGAATGCAGAGTTGTCATGATGGACGGATTGGCTTTTTAAAATTTGAGTTTGTTTACTTTTTGTTTTTTTTATATGAGGCATTCTGGACCACTGTAAGGAAGAGCCCTTGGAACAAGGATTTGAGAACATAATCATGACTGGTGCAAAAACATCAAAATATCACAACTTGGTCCTTGAAATGTCTGAGTACAAAGAATGAGATACGTCGGCCTTGGGACTTGGGAGGGCTCTATTCCACATTCTGACACCCGATAAAGGAGATTACAACCAAGGTAAGAAGAAAACTTTATGACACTGGGCATGAAGGCTTTGTATTCAATTGAATAGCTGAGATCCGTCAAGGAAGCGCTTATCGCGGCTGACAATTTCCAGTTTAGCTTTCGAGGCCAGCTTGGAGATACGGCCATCCTAAGGTCGGTCATCGGCGATCTTGGAGCTGTCTGGCCAAAGGCACATCCTGAGAGGGATTTTACTCGCATAGGCCACGAGCATGTCCGATCTTTCGTTCAGTTTTGTTCCAGTAGGGGAACTGCTACGTATCTACGCTTCAATAAGTTTCAGAAACATATTTTCTCGTCATTATGAAAAGTTCGCATTACAAATTGTGTCCAACACTAAGTAGCTGCTGTTAATCATCAGAACTATTTTCTTGTAGTGTAGCCTCTTGCGGGCGCAATGAGTTGCTTGAGCGGAATAGTAATATTGACACTCAGCCAAACATCAGCCAGCATTGTGACAACAAGTACGATATTGATTCAGCAATTGCTACCTCCATGAAGGACATGTATTGCAACGATGCTTACAGAAAAAGTGCCCAAAAAAAATCGCCCCAAATGTGTGTCATGCTCATGCACATATCATCCATTAAGAAACGATATTCATACCTTCACATAGATCGGTGGGATAAGTAGCCGTGAATATTTGTCTAAATGGATAGAGTTGGACGGTGAATGTGGTGAGATAGCCAAGTCTCGTCACGGGAGTCATGACCGCATTGACTTTATGGGTATACCCAATGGTGCCGGCTATCACGATACCTGTTATCAGCATTTCACTGATTTAAAAAAAAATGCTCCAGGTTAGATGGAGACGTTGCAATCAAGCAAAGGAAAGCACTTCAGAATTGTCAGCTGGGTCAGCCACCCTCAAGCACCAATCCCCTCCAAGGAAGAAACTTCGATCAAGCTCTTTGCTGTCATCAAAGTCATACATTCTTCCAAAAACATGGATAACTTGCAAGAAGAAAGAATGCATTTTAAAAATCGATTTTGACCAAAATTATATGTGCTGACTCAAGTAGAAACAACAAGGAAAAAAGACATAAAATGTCATAGCCCCCGTTGTTTGAGTAATTTAGCTGTACTGAGTTAAATGGCTAGCCCACACTTATTTGCAACTAAAATAGCCGCCAGTCTACCAGTCGGCCATCTTTGATCAGATCGCAAGATAAAGTTAGGTGCAAGTGGATGCCATGGTGTACTGTGCTTGTGTCACATTGGAACAAAATCGGACAATGCATGTCCGAGAAATGGCTGAGGACGTGTTAGATACTGGGTTTTTATTACAACTAAAATGGCTGCCAGTCGGCCAGCTTTGATCACATTGCAAAACAACATTATGTGCATATGTATACCATCACGTGGTGCATCTAAAGTTCGACACCACAGGGTGTGTTTCCTGGAGTTTTCCAGATATCTCAAGAAGTGATCAACGAGTGATTGTCAGTCTGTGAGCTGTGAATGATAGGTGATGCTTTGCCAAGGAATCATCCTGGAATAGATATTGAATGTCTGCCAGTTGATTGTCTACCAGTATCAGATCACCACACATCCATGTGCATCAACCACCTTTAGTTTGGAAATTTTAATAATTGATACTTGGCCTTTATTCTTACAAGTGTTGCCTCTTAAAGAATATTAGCACATACCCACAGGGTGATAGCATCATGGCGAGTTACATTTTTACACTGAGTAAACTTACACATGCAATTCTGACAGCTAATGTACATAAAAGATATTGCAAAGAGGGCTTATATGCTCGTTGGTTGTCTCCATTGAGCCCAGAAATATTTTCTTCTCCTTTTTTTTTTAGCCCAACACATTTAGTGGCTCTCAGCCTTGTTTAGGGCGAATTTCAATGAAAAAAAACTCCTCACTCCTTCCCCCACACACAGCCTCAACCTCCTTTATAGTGGACTACCTAAGGTACCCAGCGTTGCCCGGGATAAATTTCACATTATTTCCCCAATTTAAATTTCTGTTGCTGTGGCTGTTGCATGTCGTCCACGGTCAGTTTCAAGGAGTGATTGTCTTTCTTGGGAGCTTTCATGCTTCCAGGCTTCGTTTTTTTTCTGCCTGCTGATGTGGATCTGCCCAAACTTGCCTGTTTCTTTGGTGGCTTGGTAAAGTTGTTGGGATTTTTGAAAACTGCAAAAAAAAAAACATTGCCACATTAACTTCCTGTACCAACCATTACGCACATGATGGGACCTGATGTGGCAGACGATTTTAGGGAAAAATGCACCAAAATATGGAATTGTGCCAAATCGAACACTTTTTCATGTTGCAGGTACAGTCAAATGCAGTGTTGTTGCAGATCTCATGCGCTATGCTCTTCTTTCTTGATAGCTCTAGGTCAAATGATTTTCGCTTGCGTATAGAACAGACAAACAAACAGACAGGCTGACCGACTCTGTGTTCCCATTCATCATCCCATAAGAGGTTCCTGTGCCAAATTTGGTAGCTCGAGGTCAAACGGTTTGCACTTGTTTAAAGGACACAAGCAAACAGGCCAAAATATATATTAGATACATTATATGATTGACTGTTCATTTTTCACTTTGTTTGACAGCACACTCTTTGCAGAAGGTTACAAGGTGTTTTGCTAAAAGGTGATTCAAACGAAAATCATTGCACACCAGAAAGTGCACCGGCTCACTCACTACGTTCGCTTGTGCGGAAGTTTACTGAATTAGTGAAAGAGCACCATGGTGTTCACTTTTTTTTGAGGTGAGTATGGAGTTATCCATTGAAGTGATTTACATCCTGAAATATTATTGTCAACCAGTGCAGTTTCATGATTCCTTTTTCCAGGACTGACCACCTGAAATCAATATTGCTGAAATCATTTCCTCACTTGATTTTCCATCAATACAATGGCAAAACATCTCGGCTCCTATTCACAGACAAACTCACAAAAGCTAATTATGTGTTCTTTCTTTGAAAGGTGACTCATCAGACAGTGCAGGCACTGGCTGTGAGTGCAGTTCCATGGAATTCAATGACAGTGAAATTGGCAGCAGTACCACCAAAAGACAACCTTCACGAATGACTGGACAGAATTCAGAGGGACAATGCCCAGACGTTGAACTAATGCATATGGCATAGAATGCCACTTTATACATCCAGAATAAGATGAAGTATTGTCCCGGGCTTCAGAGTCCTTGGCCTCCAAGGTCAACAGACCTGAATTTATCTGTGAAGGGCATAGTAACCAATAACCATTTCTGTCATGCCATGAGATGCATAGGGCTGCTGCGGCAGTTTCTTTTGGCTAAGGAGTACAGTCCTGGACGGGTCGCCACTCCGACACAGAATACTCGAATGGCTTATTACCCCACTAAGCTGGAACTCATTTTGCCGACCCAAGAAGGATGACAGGCTGAGTCAACCCACCTGGTGTTATTTCATCAGCATGGGGGCTCAAACTCAGGGCCCTAAGATCTTAAGCCAGCCACCTTAACGGTTAAGCGAACACCAGGTTTGAAGGGCATAGTACCTATCGCTTTATATAAAATACTAGCAGGGGTGCCCAGTGTTGACTGGTCTACTTTTTTGTGGGGGCCTAAAACACCTCCCTCCACCCAGTAAGGAATGGGGTTGGGGATCATTTAATACAGTATTACTTTTCATGTCGTTACAAAGGCTTAAGCACTACAGAGTGATTAAAAAAAAAAATCCAACTTTTGTTTCAAAACTTTTAAAACATTTTTTTGATTAAAACACTCCCGACATTGATTGATGAACCTCTGAAAGTTTGCCGAATATCCATTTGGCCATCTCTGAGAAAAATGGTGACACACACACACATGTATGTTTCTCCTGATGTCGAATTTAAAGTGCTGTTCATTTGTCAGGACATCATTGAACTTGCTTCGAAGGGTCAAAAACAGACGCTAAAGTCTCTGAGTTTAGGGATAGCAATCAGGCATTTGCCTATATAGTTCATCGCAGCTGTTGAATTTGATGAACATGCATCGTCACTGCGCGTCACGATGACTCCGTTGTCCATCTTGAGACTAGTTTAGCTGAACTAAGAATTCACAAGCCAAGTATCAACATTCCAACCGGATTTTCAAAGAAGACACCGACTATAATTGTTTGGGATAATATTGATTTTGGGCAGGAAACTCAAACTGGACATGGCACAATGAACCACACTAATGGTCTGATGGTTCAGCGGGTGGTGAATGCTCTCGAAGATAGCTCCAAAAGAGGATCTTTGAAGAACTGAAACAGGTTGTTGAAGATTTCACCATTGAGTTCCATCGAGTATTATACTCAAAAGGAAAGACGTGGCCCCTTGAATATCGGCATTGTATAGGAAGGTTTGTCGAAAAAAGAAAAGTATGAAGTGGTTCTGAAAGGGGGCCATTCCCATTGAAATGGCATTCTTCTACTGCAAATATGTCAATACCGGGCTCCACCTGATCCCTGGATGGACTGGTTTTCATACAATCCTTCAGGCAGACAATGTTCGAGATAGGTCTGCCCTACATGCTCTGACCGTCATGGAAGCTTCACCGACTGATTTATCAACAATCTATACAATCCTGATGAAAAGTGTGGAGAAGGCTCACTCAATTTTAATCACATTGTCATTGTCTGTGACCAGGCTATATATGCGAAAGTCCAGGAGATTTGTTGGAGTGATGACTAGTTATCTCACAATATAGTGGTTAGAATGGATGAATTCCACACCTTCATGACATTTTAGCAGTGATTGGAAAGCATTTTGCTCATGCTTGGCTGTGGGATGTGATGATTGAAGCCCAGACAATTGCAGAAGGATCCATCAATGGTGTCATCTCTGGCCACTACTACAATCGGTCAATCTGGTGTGAGAAGCTTCTGTGTGAAAGTCTTCACCTCTTGAGGAAACACAAATTCCTTGATTCTTTATCAGATGATGAAGAGAGTCGTGTCATAGCAGTGATGCAGAAAATCCCATGTCCGATGATGAGGGCCGATCGAAGAAATTGATCAGTCATTTATTTGCTATTTGTCTCATAACCAAAAGTACTATCTAAGGTGCTGGGATTGCTGATTTTGACATGATGAATCGGAAATGAGGCAAATAATGATTCTTTGGATAAATTACAATACTCCAGGCATGATTATTACCTCTGCAATTGATCATCGACCTTCGTGCTACCCCTTTGAAAACCCTGTGCTGATAGCTCCCAGAAACTGCAGTTTAAACTGTCTGGCTCGTCGAGTCTTCAAGAAATGGATGCATGGAAAAGGCCAAAAATGCCAAATGTCAGTCCTCACAACCTTACTTATTTGCAGAAAAACCTGATTATGATAACTACAACAGAACCATCATTGAGTATAAGACCTTGATACTTCATTTGACAGACTTTCACTGTGGGTTGTTTTGATGAATACATAATTTATTCTCTCCCACGATTAGTTAGGAATATGTGATGCATCAGAAACGAAGGTGGTTGTGATTATTGATGAGAAAAATTGCTCTGTTTCAGTCAAGATAATTATTTTAATAAAGCAAGGGCAACCTTGAATTTAGAAATTATGTTGTCCATTCTTCAAGTCCACCGAGTACAATAGCCCATGTATGAGAGGCGTTGGACAAAGAGTTCTTTAAAATGGTCACATTGCCAAAAAGTGGCTTTTTGGATGCTGGTGGCCAAATTCAACACCCCACAGTGCCGTGTTACACATAGATCTCGTGCAGAACCTTTAACCCAGAGTCAATCATGTACTTGTCTATCCACATGTGGGATTTCAGGAAGCACCTCAGTCATGGAACGAAAACTGATTTCAAGCTCCTTTTTCACCTGCTGCACATGGTCTAACTGGACATTCAAACAATATCAAATGTGTGCATCACTAAAAACACTCTACAGTACATGTGAATGAGGGCCTTGGAATACTATTTTTGCATCATCAGTTCCCTGGCTTGGTTCTGTATCTGACATGGTGGGCCATTACTTGGACTCAAGGATTTTATATCATTCTGAGGCACCGCATAAATAATGTACAATCTTGGTCTCATGCTGTCACACACCCACTTGTGTTCTCAATTCCCTATGTGCTTTGCAGTTCCAGCCACAATTTTCTCATATTCGAGAGCTTGGAGTTTGCCCCAACACATCAAAGATTCCCTCCTCCGTGCGTGTGCGTGTGCGTGTGCGTGTGCGTGTGCGTGTGCGTGTGCGTGTGTGTGTGTGTGTGTTTGTTTGTGTGTGTGTGTGTTTGTGTGTGCGCGCATGTGCATACAGTACAAATAAATGTAGATATAAATGAAAATCAAATACCCACTCACATCTTTCACCTGTAAGTGGGTGGGAATAACCAATTAGCTCTCACTTAATCATTTAACCCAGGTGGCGAGAATTATATAAATAAATCGACTGCTCCCATGCTCTGGGTGCATGTACTATTTGTGAATATCTTTACAGCTTTGGAAGAACTCTGGGAAGGGTTTGAAACAGCAAAGGTCTTACCTTGTGTAGCCTTTCTTGGTTGTTTTATGCTTCTTGGTTTTAAGGTTGGAAGAGCATGGGAGGAGTCGATCTATTTATATAATCCAAGCCACCTGGGTTAATTGATTAGGTGAGAGCTAATTGGTTATTCCTTCGATTCAGAAGTGAGAGATGTGAGTGGGTCTTTGTGTTTCATTTGCATGCTGATTGCTTTCACACATTGTACATGCTTGAGAGCCTCATTGGTATATTTGTCTGAGTCGCGCTCTCGCGCTCGCGCTCTCTCTCTATCCTCCCACTTTGCAAAGCTGTTGTTCGCTTGGCACGCACGTGCAATCGCAAGGGGCTGTTGCTCAGTCTCTGGCGGTACGTGTGGAGCCTGTGTTGTTTCTTCTTTCTCTCTTCTTATCATCTTCTCATCTTTTCTCTAATGTTTTTTTTTTTTTTTGGAGTATCCGTTCGTATAAACTCTCTTGTTGTTAATGCTTTATCAATTACTTTAAAATGAATTGTTTTCTTCTTTTTTCCACTCTTGTATATTATCCTTTGCTTTGTTGTGGTGGTTTATTGAAAAACTTGTATTGAATTTTTTTTATCTTTTCTATTTTTTTGTAACAAAAGGACCTAAAAGTCTGTGTCTTTTTCTCTCTTTCTCTCTTTCTCTCTTTCTCTCTTTCTCTCTTTCTCTCTTTCTCTCTTTCTTTCTCTCTTTCTTTCTCTCTTTCTCTCTTTCTTTCTCTCTTT
>BROF01006133.1:21865-35751 GCA_024346535.1 Eptatretus burgeri
TGGCTATCGCTGGTCGGATTTTGTGTCCAACGAGCGGTTGCTGAGAGAGACTCGGATGAGATTTGTTACCTGCATAGTCCGTGAGCGTCAGTTGCGGCTGTATGAACATGTGGCTCGTTTTCCTGATGTTGATCCTGCTCACCAGATTCTCTCAGCGAGGGAGTCTCATGAGTGGAAGAGGCCAGTGGGCCGACCACGTGCCTCATGGTTGCAGCAGGTTGACCATCATCTCAAGGAGATGCGGATGGGCCTGGCATCTGCCTGGGGGATGGCCAGACGGAGGCCCCTGGAGTACCGACGGAAAGTGAACGCAGCGATGCGCTGTTCTGGCACATGCTCCCATACCTGACCTGACCTGACAGTCTGTGAATGGTGGAACCGCGAATGCCTCGGTCTGGCAGTATATACCGTGCCGAAAGAAAGTGTACACCCCTTTTAAATTTTCGCTTTTTGTTATCTTATCGCCTGCGATTAAATTTTGTTAAATCAGACTTTTCCCACCTTTATTTTCACATCATAACCCACAACTTCCAAATAAAAAACAAATTCTGCAAATTTCAGATAATTGATCAAAAATACAAAACTAGAATATCTTGGTTGGATAAGTGTCCACCCCCACCCTGAGTTAATACTTGGTGGAAGCACTTTTGACAGCAATTCCAGCTGTGAGCCTGTTGTGAAAGGTCTCTACCAACTTTGCACACCTTGATTGGGCAACATTTGCCCATTATTCTGTTCAAGCTCAGTCAAGTTGCGTGGGGAGCATTGATGGACAGCAATCTTCAAGTCGTGCCACAGATTTTCGATTGGATTTAGTTCGGGGCTCTGATTGGGCCACTCAAGGACATTTATATTTTTGTTCCTTAGCTACTCCAGTGTTGCTTTGGCTGTGTGCTTCGGGTCGATGTCATGATGAAAGGTGAATTTCCGTCCCAATTTCAGCTTTCTTGCAGAGGGCAGCGGGTTTTCCTGTGGGATTTTTCTGTATTTTTCTCCATTCATTTTCCCTTCTATCCTGACAAGTGCCCCAGTTCCTGCTGATGAGAAACATCCCAATTACATGATGCTGCCACCACCATGCTTCACAGTCATGTTGATGTGCTGTGTTGGGTTTGCGCCAAGCGTAAAATTTTGCATTGAGGCCAAAAAGTTCAATCTTGGTTTCCTCAGACCACAAAACTTTTCCCACATGGCTTCAGAATATCCAGAGTGTTTTTTTTTGCATTCCTTGAACTGGACTCAAGGTGTACTATATTGACTAATGTCTTCTTACTTTCCACCCTATTGTACAGGCCAGACTTGTGGAGTGCTTGGGATATTGTTGTCACCTGCACACATTGACCAGTCTTTGCCATAAAGGCCCCTAGCTCTTTCAAAGTTGCCATTGGCCTCTTGGTGGCCTCTCCGATCACTCTCCTCCTCCCTCGATCATCCGGTTTGGAGGAACGGCCTGATCTAGGCAGGGTCTTGGTGGTATCTCATACGCCTTCCATTTCATAATGATTGTGCTACAAGGGATATTCAAGACCTTTGAAATATTTTTATACCCATCCCCTGATCTGTGCCTTTCCACGACTTTATCCCAGAGGTCTTTTGAAAGCTCCTGGGTTCTCAAGGTTGAGTGTTTGCTCTGAAATGTACTACCTAGCAGAGGAAACCTACAGGAACAACTTATTACCTCCACCACCGAAGGTGAAGGAGGTGATGTTTTCACCCCTCTCTGTTTGTTTGTCTGTTTGTTTGTTACTTGCAAAATCAAAGATTTTTCAAGTATATTGGTTTGTTGATTTTGTTATTCTGTCTGTCTGTCTGTCTGTCTGTCTGTCTGTCTGTCTGTTTGTCACCTACAGGTTACAATTTTAAACCAATCTTCACAAAACTTCACCACATGGTAGAGTTTGTCATAAGGAAGAAGCCTATTGTTTTTGAGGTCAAAAGGTCAACAAAGGCCAAACGTCGTAAAATTAATCAAATTTCTAAAATCCTCATTTTTTATCCGATTGACTTGAAATTTAAAGAGGTTTATATTTCAGGTCACTGAATTCAACCAGCCAATTTTTTTTGAGGTCAGCATCGGCCAAAAGGTCAACATAGGCCCACGGTCAACATTTGAGGTGAGATTTCTAAAGTCCTCAATTTTTATCCGATTGACTTGAAATTGGAAGAGGATTTATATTTCAGGTCACTGAACTCAACCAGCCAATTATTTTTGAGGTCAAATTTGTTTTATGGATTTTGCAATATCATGCTCTGCCTGACGTCCTCTTCTTGTTTGTTTGTCTGTCTGTCCGTCTTGTGTGCAAGGTATCTCAAAATGTTGTGGACGGATTTGAACGGAACTTTGTGGGCATGCTGGGTGTTTGACAAGAAAGAATTTTCTCATTTTTGGTGAAGATCTGAATCCGAATCTGGATCTGATAATTTTTTTCAGTGATTCTTCACCATTGAAAGTTCTTTACCAATATATAACATGCTGTCTCAAAAAGTTGCAGACGAAATCGGACGAAACTTGGTGGGCAGGTTTGGTGTGTGTGCCAAGGACGAATTTATGTAATTTTGGTGAAGATCCGAATCCGAATCTGGATATGAGAATTATTTAATTTTTCCGTGTTTCTTCAGCATTGAGAGATAACGCCAAAAACGATATATAGCATGTTATTTCAAAAATGCATTGGGCCCGATATGTTCTCATGGATCAGGCATTGCCTGTCGGAAGTACGTGCTCCATCGAATGCCCCACGAGTTTGCAATTGCTCTTATAAGGGGGGGGGGGGTGGGTAGACACTTTTCCAACCAAGATATTCTTGTTTAGTGTTTTAAATTAATTTTCTGAAGTTTGTAGAATTTGTTTTTCATTTGGAAGTTGTGGGTTACGATCTGTAAATAAAGGTAGGAAAAGTCTGATTTAATGAAATTTAATTCCAGGCTACAAGGCAACAAAAGGGGGAAAGTTTGAAATGGGGTGTGGACTCTCTATAGGCACTGTAAATATAATCCAAAACAAAGCCTTTCCGACCTGATAAATGCAACACGTCATTAAACGCCATGTGTGCACCGCTTCGCCTCTGGCCCAAATGGCTTCAGTAGAGAATACTCAAGTCTATTTCAATGACTGAGGATTTAAAGGACGGTGAAGCCGCCGACCATGGTTTCACCCTTATTATGGGCTCGTCAGGATGACATACTACACAATCGTTTACTTGTGACTATGCACACCTCGTCGGTTAAATTTTGTATTAAACCTCCTTGCTTGATGGAGCAGTGTGACACACATCACCTCCCATAATAGCAGAAGCCGCACGATCTGTGAACAACAATGGCTGTCTGCCACACGAGAACATTGCTTCTGCCTCACTCATCAAAGCCTTGTGTTGGCGACGTGGTTAGAGTGGCTGGCTTGGGATCTTAGGGTCCTGAGTTCAAGCCCCTTCCCATTGAATTAACACCAGGTGGGGTTGACTCAGCCTGTCATCCTTCCGAGGTTGGTGAAATGAGCACCAGTGGACTGGTTTAGGGGCACAGCATCAGCGGCATAGTCACGCCCCAACAAAATGGTAGTTACCTCGCAGCCAAGCTATCATACGCAAGAAGAAGAAGGCTGTCCATTAACCAGGATGTGGGATTGCAGTTGGGGGAAATAATAATCCGAAGCAAAGTCCTTCTGACCCAATAAATGAAACATGGCATTGAACACCATGTGCACCACTTTGCCTCCTGCCCAGATGGCTTCAGCAGAGCATACTCAAGTCTATTCTAAAGACTGAGGATGTAAAGGTCACAAGTAAAGGACAGAAAATGTCATTCTGACGAGTCCATAATAACGATGAAACCACGGTCGGCGGCTCCACTGTCTTTCAGTTGTGACCCAATCCGCCTTTTAATTCTTTTGTTTTTTGCTATTCTGTTTGTGTAGTTGTAGTTGTGAAATTTATTATAAAAGGGCTGTCATTGTTGCTCACAGATCACACAGCTTCGCCTGTTATGTGATGTGATCTGTGCCTCACTACTCCATCAAGATAGGGGGTTTAATATATATATATATATATATATATATATATATATATATATATATATATATATATATATATATATATAGTTGCAGTCGTGTGTTGTCAATGACACTCATGTCACCGCGGCAGGTTGTTGTTCGTTTTTCGGCTGCTCCCGTTAGGGGTCGCCACAGCGGATCTTCCGTTATGATCCGCATACTGATTTGGCATAGGTTTTACGCCGGATGCCCTTCCTGACGCAACCCTGGTCGCCTCTTATGACACAGGGATAAGGATTGGGTTTCGCCATGATTCCGGGCTGCCCTACACCCTCTCATAGCGCGGCCCAGTATAGAGCACTCGTCCTCAAGCGATCCTCCAACCCAAGCCTTCGAGTAGCCGGATTGCAGGCGCACGCCACTACGCCCGGTCATGTCACGCAGCAGGTGTGGGACGAAAATATCCCCACCTCAGCTGGGTTAATTTAGTGTGAATCGGCATCTCTGAATGCAAAGACTGCGGCTCATCCACTGCCGAACAAAACCTGTTGGCAATCTGCATTGAGACACTGAAGCAGTGACCCAATCTGCCCATCTAACAGGTTACACAGAAGGAATTTTTGAACAGGAGGAGGCAATTTAGCCCATCATGCCTTTGCTTCACCAATTCCAGTATCATCAACCATCCACACACAAGCTACTGACAAGTCCTGCCAATATCCCCATACCCCTCCATCTCCAATACATCCAGGTACCTATCTAATTCTCATTCGAACCTATCCACCCCCTACACTCCCACTACCTTTCCAAGGAGACGATTCCATACATTAACGACTCTGACTGAGAGACCCCTGCCTTAAAACTGTCCATACTCTCATTTCCTTTACCCTCAAGTTATGGCCCCTGGTCCACTCTGCTGAAAATTCCACTGCACCTATCTTGCCCACACTCATTATCTTACATCTCAATCAGATCCCCTTGCAATCACCTCCTTTCCAATGTATAGTCCTGTCTCCTTCAAAGGTTCCTCAAAGCTTCGTCGAGCTCGCCATGGAATCAATCGAGTATCTTGATGCTGTACCCTCTCAAAAGCAGCAACGTCCTTCCTCTGATGTGGTGACCAAAACTGTACACAATCTTGTCGATCATAAAATTCCTACACATTGTTAACACAAACTCATTTAATTTATAATTTATCTGCTTACGAATACAACCTAAAACCCGGTTAGCTTTACTATAGCTGAATGGCACTGTGCTGTCTGCTCCCCCACCCCCCCAAGCCCCCACATTTATTACCATCACCAGATCCTTCTCCTGTGTGAAATGCTCCAAGACTGCTCCTTGTATTATGTAATCCAAATTTTCATTATTCTTACCCATCCCCAGCTTCTTACATTTCATTGTGTTGAACTGCATCTAGCAATCTTTTGCCCAATCTAGTGAAGTTCGAGACTTTCCTGAATCTGATTACTCCCACCTCCTTAACCCTATCTGCTATCTACCTCACCTCCAAGCTTTGTGTCATCTGTAAATTATGACTAATACTGGTCCGAGTACTGTTCCCTGAGGTACCCCACGACTTCCATCTTCCCACTCTCAGCCACTCTTTACTTCCTATCACTAATCCAGTTTCCAATCCAGTTAGCTACCTGACCAGCCACTCCACAAGCCCTCACCTTAGCTAATAACCTCCTATGTGGTACCTTATCAAATGCCTTCTGAAAGTGAAGATGCACTACATCCACTGCACTTCTCTTATCCATCCAATCAGAAACTAATTTGTCGAACTCCAATAAATTTGCTTCATATGATCTCCCTTTGGTACATCCATGCTGATTACCTTTAATTAGTTTGAAGTTATTCAAATGTTTCCATATCCATTCCTTAATTAATGTTTCTCACACCTTTCCCTCAACCAAAGTCAAGCTAACAGGTCCATACTTCCCCAATTCTTCGCTGGAACCTTTATTAAATAACAATGTGACATTTGCTATTCTCTAATCCTCTGGTACTTGTCCCGACTCCAACGACCTGTTGAAGATATCCACGAACACCCCGTTTCTCTGCCCTGCCAACTCCCGCAACACACCAGGAAGCATATTATCTGGTCCTCGAACTTTATCATCCCTTCATTTGTCTCACTGTTTATTCACTTCCTCGACTCTTACTTCGATCTCTTCTAAAAGTCAAAGATAAACACTCTCCACTATTGGAAGTTCTCCTCCTCACCCCTGAGATAGACACTCTCCACTATTGGAAGTTCTCCTCCTCACCCCTGAGATAGACACTCTCCACTATTGGAAGTTCTCCTCCTCACCCCTGAGATAGATACTCTCCACTATTGGAAGTTCTCCTCCTCACCCCTTAGATAGATACTCTCCACTATTGGAAGTTCTCCTCCTCACCCCTGAGATAGATACTCTCCACTATTGGAAGTTCTCTTGCTCACCCCTGAGATAGATACTATCTGCCATTGGAAGTTCTCCTCCTCACCCCTTAGATAGATACTCTCCACTATTGGAAGTTCTCCTCGTCACCCCTGAGATAGATACTCTCCACTATTGGAAGTTCTCTTGCTCACCCCTGAGATAGATACTATCTGCCATTGGAAGTTCCCCTGACTGTTACCGTGCAAATGTCGAAGCAAAAAAAAACGATTTAATAATTCTGCCATCTCATCCTCATCATCCACCAATTCTCCTTTGCTATTCTTCATGAAGCCTACATTTCTTTTAACCCTTTCCTTACCCCTTATATACTTAAAGAATATCTTGCTGTTCTGTTTAATATTTTTGGCTATGTCCTTTTCATATTCCCTTTGGCCTGTCAAGTTCTTTTCTTAACAAGTCTCCACTTCCTCATATATATAGATGTGAATCAGACTCTAGTCCTGTTTTGTTCTGAATGAATTCCTTCTGCTTTTCCATCATAATTATACTTCGTATCTCTTGGCCCAACCACTCCTCTCTTTTTGACTCTACCTTTACACCTCACTGGAATGTCGGCCTACTAACTCTACACCTTACACACTTTCTTTTTGAATGTTGCCCATTTCTCTGATGCAGATCACCCACTCATTAATTTTACCAAATCTAAAGCTCCCAAATCATTTCTCATACGCTCAAAGTTTGTCCTTCTGAAAACTAACAACATTACACCACTACCCCCGAACTTCACATCTCAATTATAGAGTTGTGCTTACTACATTGTGGTTATTTGTCCCCAGAATGCTCTCCTACCTCCACATCCTCCACCATATTGGGATTGTTACTCAATAAGAGGTCCAACACAGCACATCCCCACTTATGGGCTTTTGAACAAACTGGGTTTAAAAAGCAATCCTGGACAAAGTCAAAAAAAGAAAAATCCTAATCTACTCCACATTTTCCTGTTCTTGGACACAATCTATTCTGGGCAAGTTAAAATCCCCCATTATTAATAGTCTTCCCTTATCAGGTGCATTTCTGAATTCTTCACATATCCATATTTCCTGCTCTTCCTTCACACTAGGAGCCTTGTGAAAGCATCCTACAAGTATCTCATATTCCTCCAGACTCTAATCTATATCCACACAGAATCCTCTCCGTCAATTTCTTCCTTAATGTCACCCCCTTTTCTCTTGATACAATATTGTCCTTCATCCAGGTTGCCACACCTCCCCTTTTCTCTTTCCTATCACACTTATAAACCCTGCAGCCTTGGATTTCTGTCCTCCAGTTGGATTGCTCATTAAACTACGTCTCACTTGTATCAACGATGTCATACCCCTCATCAGTCACCATCCTCCGACATTCCAGCTCTTTCATCTTTCCATTCAAGCTCCTGGCATTCTTGTGCAACACCTTCAACCTTTCCCTTCCATAAACCACCACCAGGTACCCCAACCCTCCAAACACATCCTCGGTCTCGATTCTCAAGAAGTCTTCATTTCTTTCTCACTGCTGCAAATGTGTGGCCTCAAGGGGGGAGGGGGGGACTCTGTGGCCCCTCACCCTCCTGGCTTCACCTCCTCCCCACACCCTCCTGACTTCCTCTGCCCTGCACCCTTTCCTCACTCCTTTCCACATCCCTACGTCCTATCAGTAGCTCTTCCCCCCTGTCCATAACTGGAAACCTGAAACATCTGAAGCATCTGCGTCAACCTGACAGATCTCTCAATCCAGGCTGCTGCCGATAAACTGAACATCATCTGTTTTACAGAATCTTTCCTCTCACCACCTCCCACCGAGCCCTTTGTGTCTCTTCCTAGCGATTGTGTCCTCCGGTTTGATCGACCTGAACCCTGTCCTGGCCGTGGAGTTGCACTATATTTCAAGAACCCAATTTTTTTTCACTCTCCATGTACTGCTCTCACACCTTCCCAACCCCAGGAGTGTGTCTGGCTGTGACTTCCCTTCCTCTCCCACCTCCTGTATATCCACAGTATGTGTTGTGCTGTCCTCCCAACAGTGATGACTCCATCAACATCTCTTTCTGACACAGACCAACTTTTAGCCACTCATCACAACTCTCTATTCCTCATATGTGGTGACTTCAATTGTCACCATGCTAATTGGCTGGATGTGGGTACCTCTCTCACCAGCCATGGCACTTCTGCAAAGGACTTCTGTGACTCCATGGGACTGACTAAATCTGTAAACTTTCTCACCCAGATTTCTGTCAATGGAAAATCTTCCCTTCTGAATCTGGTGATGACAAACTTCTCCACCAATGCATCTTCCGGTTCCTCTTCCCCAATTAGCTTGTCAGATCATGCACTTGTGAAGGTCAACGTCTCTCTGCGCATTCTCAGACATCAGCCTCTGTGCCTGTGAGTCTGGCAGTTCAATCAGGCAAACTGGCAGGGACTACAACCGCCCATTGTACTTCAGGACCGGTCTCCGATATTGACTGCCCCTGATATTAATTCTGCCTGGATATTCTTCTACAGAAACCTGCTCCCTCTTATGCATTGATTCATCCCATCTTGTCTTCAGTTATCTTATCCATCCTCCCACACATCACTTTAAAATAACTTGCATTCTCCTGCTGGGAATGCAAGTTTACTACCTCTTCCCTCACTTCAAATGGCACTACAATCAACTTCACTCGTGAGAAGGCCGAATGTCTCAATTCTGTGTTTGTTTCCAAATCTTGTGCCACAACCTCTCTGTCTCTCTGTCTCTCTGTCTCTCTGTCTCTCTGTCTCTCTGTCTCTCTGTCTCTCTGTCTCTCTGTCTCTCTGTCTCTCTGACTCTCTGTCTCTCTGACTCTCTCTGTCTCTCTCTGTCTCTCTCTGTCTCTCTCTGTCTCTCTCTCTCTCTCTCTCTCTCTCTCTCTCTCTCTCTCTCTCTCTCTCTCTCTCTCACCTTTAATAATAATGATGATCAACTTGAGCCAATAATGCGATGGCGATGTTGATGATGGTGACGATAACGACAAGGTGATGGTGATGATGATGTTGGAGAGTTTGAGGGGGGTATTCGGTTGATGCCCCTCGTCAATTAATTGGGTGAATAGCTGTGGAACATAGTTCGCCAACCCGCAATTATTCAAGCTCATTGACCGCAATCCACAAACCTTGCCTCGATAAATTCATCTTGTTGGAGCGAATCCACGAAGGGGAAACACACAAATGCGAAGGCCCTCCTATACTACAATATATTGGGTTGCCGAAATAGGTGACCCTTATTGTCAGTAATTCTGTCTGTTTGTTTGGATGTTTGTTCGTTTGTCATCACCATAATTGGTGGTAAACGTGGGCGTATTTTGACCAAACTCGGGTGGTAGGTACATCTTATGACCTAGTGCTTTGGAAATTGTGATGGTTACTAGGGACACTTTGGTTCCCGAGCAACAACCGAAAATCCTTCAAAATCGGTACCGTTCACGCGAAATCAATTCCGAAAGCCATTATCCCACGTAGGGTCATGAAATTTGGCACGAATGATCTACAGGTGATGCTCTATCAAATATATTCCGGTTTTTGTGATATATGGAATACTTTACCCACAGCGCCCCCGACAATTAGGGTATGCGCGAAAATTGGCGAAAATTGAAGGCCCCCGAGCGACCAGGTGAGTGCATCGATACAAATGGAACTTTGCAGGTTCATGGTATTCAATGAGTACTACAACTTTCCCTCAGGACATATTGACCGATTTCGCTTGGGTCAGGGGTCAAAGGTCAATTAGTGCTAAAATCGATAATATGCGAGAGCTGGAGGTGCCTTGCGCAAAATGCTACTCCTCCTCGGGTTATGGTCTGATGGTCATGAAAATTCACACTAATTGTCTGGAATACATTGGCAACAAACAATCGAGCCGGATTTTCGATTTAGATCTTTGTTCACCCACAGCACCCCCTCGAACTTTGGGGATTTCCGATTTCAAACCGCATTTTCGGTACTTTTCATTCAAATGGATACCGAGTAGTTATCAGTAGATGGAACTGAAGGAGATTTGATGTGCATAATCTTAAGGTGATTCCCTATCTGCTATATGACATCCATTTTGCTCTATATCTTATAGCTTCTATGCTCGGCGACCCATCGCCGCCTACAGGCTTGTACTAATGTGTGTGTGTGCGTGTGTGTGTGTGTGTGTGTGTGTGTGTGTGTGTGTGTGTGTGTGTGTGTGTGTGTGCGTGCGCGCGCGCGCACACGCCGTGTCATTGTGTCTCCTCAATAACTCCAAAACTATGAAACCTATCAGCCTGAAACTTTTCATGCATGCAAAGAAAGCTCCAAGGAAGTGCATGACTGAAAATTGGGTGTTTGGGTAAATTAAAACACCCCTTTTGAAGCTAATTAACGGCCTTATTTAATTATATCTTTTATAGGCGTGTCCTCGATCACCGCTCTCTATGGGGTCTTTAGGCATATCCGAGGTAACCTTGCTGATGTCTGAAGCCGCCATGTTTTTTGGCCTGCTCAACTATGCCTTGACTTGGAGCAGGCCGCAACGATTTCTTAACGATAAAGTTTTTTTTTTTCTTCACTTTCCTCACTCATATTATCAAATGCATGTTCATCAGAGTTATGAATCACTGTTTTCAGTACATTGCTTTTGTAAGTGCTATAGTTTTCAAATGAGGGGCTTGGAGCAATTTCATCCATGTTGTTGTTGTGGTTCTGTAAAACTGCGTGCCTCCAAGACAATGCCACATAATATACAGTGATCCCCAGGCAGTTATTTCATTCATATTCGTATAGTTAGTCCTCCCCTTATGTCTCGTGGGTAAATGGGACGAACTGCGTTGTGTGGGACTCGTAGGTAGTTCTGATATATATTGGGTAGTCGATCGAGTCGAAAAAAAAAAAAAAAAATTCGAAATTAAATTTTTTTCGATTTAATTTTTTTTTGATATATATATGTATATGTATATGTATATATATATATATATATATATATATATATATATATATTGTTTTTTACCCTTTATTACCCTTATTTGTTGGTTGTGGTGTTCGTCTGTCCGTTTGTGTGTGTGTTTGTTGGGGGGTTTTGACCCCCTTGCAGTTGTTCGATTTTGATGAAATTTGGGTTTTTAGGACTAATTTATGACCTCGTTGTGCCGCGTAGGTACTGGTTGCTAACGCCCCTTTGGTTGCCTAGCAACCGGACTTTTAAATTTTTGAAAAATCATAAAAAATTTATTTTTTAGAAAATCAAAAATCGGACCACGACCGACTGTGGGCAGTACATTCAGTCACATTGTCAAAAATTTCCAGCCGGGTCCTATGAAAACTGTCGGAGAAGATAGACTTTGAATGAACCCTGGTCGAAAACAATAAAAAAACGAAGTTCGTTATATCTCAGAGACTATGAGTCAGATATACATGAAACTGGTATGGTAGGTTCATGGTATGTCCTAGTTATGTGTGAGAGAAGCGTTGCTATGGACCCCTCCGTTGCCTAGCAACGGCCAAAAAACCTCTAAATGTGGGTGTATTTTAACGGAAAAACAATCTGCAGCATTAACCCTTGAAGCTCGAATCATGAATTTTCTTGTGCTTAATCCTCAGGTCATTCCCCATCGAACGGGCCCATCGCGTCAGGTCATATTGGGTAGTCGACTACCGATGTCCACCTACCGGCTTGTATATATATATATATATATATATATATATATATATATATATATATATATATATATATATATATATATATATATATATATATATATATATATATATATATATATATATATATATTTATGTATATCTTCATTCCTCACTCTAACCTCCACTTTAACCCTTTCCTTATAGCCATGACACAAAACATGCGTGCATGCATGCACGACACTCAATAACAACTTAGCAGGCACACTGCGAGAGCGTCCCACATGTTCGGGTTACGAGCACCTCTGGCAGGTTCACACTGTGAATGCTCCCTGCCAACAACGAGTCATTCCTTGGGAGTTTGCGTGCCATTATTCATACAAATATGAGCGCTAGTTCTCAACCGATACCTCAACTCAAACCTCATCTCGCTCCCCGAACCTCACCATTCTCACCACTACTGCCTTCCACACACAGGAAGAATACTCCCCAGACCATTCACACTCCTACCGTGCTGTAATTTGCCATTCTACTTCGAGCGCCATATGGCGCCGGCCATTACTCTGGGCGTGGTGATCAACCACTCTACAGGTGTCACAATTACTACCAACTTTCACAGAAGAACATACCCCACATGAGCGTCCTGCTCTATGACCATCATAACTGCCCTCACCCAGTCATTAAACCATGACAAAACCTCAAGGGACAAGGAAGGGACATGGGAATGGCGATTCGAGGACTTGACGCGGTGCCCGAACGTGCGTTATGGGTAGCGGCAGAAGTCCACTACAATTCTACATTGGAGTAATGATCAGTGCACATTCAGGGCTGGGGTGCACACTCAGGGATCGCGGCCCCACGTAAAATGAGGAGCTCCGAGACGTGCCAAGGTTGGCAAGCTCCTGAGCCGATTTCCAGTCCCAGAGCTTGGCAGGGTGTGGCTAAGACCGCTGTGGCCCAATAGAGGAGTGGGATTTGGGTCACAGCGCATCGTTATCCAGTTCTCATCCCACTCTTCACCCGGGGCTCATAAAAGGAGTGGCACGGAGCCGTTTCTCTCTCTCTCTCTCTCTCTCTCTCTCTCTCTCTCTCTCTCTCTCTCTCTCTCATTTTCGCCTTCTCCACAGCGTCTTCTCCAAACCCTCTTCGCCTTTTTCACCTCAACTTCTTCCACGTCGTCTCTGTCTCCCACTTCACCTCACCTTGCACTCTGGACATTAGCCTGCTCATGGGTACGAGTATGTCTCAACCCCCTTCCCCCCTTGCCATCGTTGTGCCGCTGCTGTTGCTGCCATCAAACCACGGAGCCAGATGGGATCACCAAGCAGCCACACACAAATGGATCAGCGCAGAGCGCAAGGTGCCGCGAGTCCCCGTGATCGAGCAGGAAGGAGGGAATAGCACGCAACTATTACGGGGTGGGAACGTTCAAACAGAGCGTCCCACAGAGGTCCATCATTCACACTTACAGACATCTACCTGGTTAGGATAAGGACTTTCGTCCTCATGCATCTGGTTCTCCCATCTCTCCATCCCCATCTGTCCCGTCCACTGTGGATGCATAAGCCCGATTGTTCTTTTGCGGGCCGCGATAAAGGAACGATTCTACTTACGTGCGTTCACATTTTCCTCACACAACAACAGACCCCTCATGTTGCAATACATCGCACCTTCCACTCCCACACTTTAGACATCAGTATTCCTCCCCCCTACCTCTTCCTAAGCGTTATGGGTCACGTTCGTCAACTGACCATACCAGGTATTTATAGGACGCGTACCCTCACCTATTCTATCTCTCTGCACTTTCTAAGTGTGTGTTTGTGTGTGTGTGTATGTGTGAGAGAGAGAGAGAGAGAG
>BROF01006134.1:294-22528 GCA_024346535.1 Eptatretus burgeri
ATTAATAATCTCACATCGTTCATTATACAGATTAATAATCTCACATCGTTCATTATACAGATTAACAATCTCACATCGGTCATTATACAGATTCATAATCTCACATCGGTCATTATACAGATGAATAATCTCACATCGTTCATTCTACAGATTAATCATCTCACATCGTTCATTATTCAGATTATTAATCTCACATCGGTCATTATCCAGATTAATAATCTCACATCATTCATTCTACAGATTAATAATCTCACATCGTTCATTATACAGATTATTAATCTCACATCGTTCATTATACAGATTATTAATCTCACATCGGTCATTCTACAGATTAATAATCTCACATCGTTCATTATACAGATACATAATTTCACATCGTTTATTATACAGGTAAATAATCTCACATCATTCATGATACAGGTTGATAATCTCACATCGTTCATAAAACATTAATAATCTCACATCGTTCATTGTACAGATTAATAATCTCACATCGTTCATTATACAGATTAACAATCTCACATCGGTCATTATTCGGATTAATTATAATCTCACATCTTTCATTATACAGATTAATAATCTCACATCATTCATTATACGGATTAATAATCTCACATCGTTCATTAGAGAGATTGATAATCTCACATCGGTCATTATCCAGATTAATAATCTCACATCGGTCATTCTACAGATTAATAATCTCACATCGTTCATTATACAGATTCATAATCTCACATCGTTTATTATACAGGTAAATAATCTCACATCGTTCATGATACAGGTTAATAATCTCACATCGTTCATAAAACATTAATAATCTCACATCGTTCATTATACAGATTAATAATCTCACATCGTTCATTATACAGATTAACAATCTCACATCGGTCATTATACGGATTACTTATAATCTCACATCCATCATTATACAGATTAAGAATCTCACATCGTTCATTATACGGATTAATAATCTCACATCGTTCATTTTACAGATTAATTATCTCACATTGTTCATGATACAGATTAATAATCTCACATCGTTCATTATACAGATTGATAATCTCTCATCGGTCATTATCCAGATTAATAATATCACATCCATCATTAGACAGATTAATAATCTCACATCGTTCATTCTACAGATTAATAATCTCACATCGTTCATTATACAGATTCATAATCTCACATCGTTCTTTATACAGGTAAATAATCTCACATCGTTCATTATGCAGATTGATCATCTCACATCGGTCATTATCCAGATTAATAATCTCACATCCATCATTGTACAGATTAATAATCTCACATCGTTCATTATTCAGATTAATAATCTCACATCGTTCATTCTACAGATTAATAATCTCACATCGTTCATTATACAGATTAATAATCTCACTTCGTTCATTATACATATTGATAAACTCACATCATTCATTATACAGATTAATAATCTCACATCGTTCATTATACAGATTAATAATATCACATCGTTCATTATACAGTTGAATAATCTCACATCGTTCATTATACAGATTAATAATCTCACATCGTTCATAAAACAGATTAATAATCTCACATCGATCATTATACAGATTAATAATCTCACATCGTTCATTATACAGGTTAATAATCTCACATCGTTCATTATACAGATGAATAATCTCACATCGTTCATTATACAGATTAATTATAATCTCACATCGTTCATTCTACAGATTAACAATCTCACATCGGTCATTATACGGATTACTTATAATCTCACATCCATCATTATACAGATTAAGAATCTCACATCGTTCATTATACGGATTAATAATCTCACATCGTTCATTATACAGATTAATAATCTCACATCGTTCATTTCTACAGATTGATAATCTCTCATCGGTCATTATCCAGATTAATAATATCACATCCATCATTAGACAGATTAATAATCTCACATCGTTCATTCTACAGATTAATAATCTCACATCGTTCATTATACAGATTCATAATCTCACATCGTTCTTTATACAGGTAAATAATCTCACTTCGTTCATTATGCAGATTGATCATCTCACATCGGTCATTATCCAGATTAATAATCTCACATCCGTCATTATACAGATTAATAATCTCACATCGTTCATTATTCAGATTAATAATCTCACATCGTTCATTATACAGATTAATAATCTCACATCGTTCATTATGCAGATTAATAATCTCACATCGTTCATTATACAGATTAATAATCTCACTTCGTTCATTCTACAGATTAATAATCTCACATCGTTCATTATACAGATTAATAATCTCACATCGTTCATTCTACAGATTAATAATCTCACATCGTTCATTATACAGATTAATAATCTCACATCGTTCATTATACAGATTAATAATCTCACATCGTTCATTATACAGATTAATAATCTCACATCGGTCATTATACAGATTAATAATCTCACATCGGTCATTATACAGATTAATAGTCTCACATCGTTCATTCTACAGATTAATCATCTCACAACGGTCCTTATACAAATTAATAATCTCACATCGTTCATTCTACAGATTAATAATCTCACATCGTTCATTATACAGATTATTAATCTCACATCATTCATTATTCAGATTAATAATCTCACATCGTTCATTATACAGATAAATAATCTCACATAGTTCATTATACAGATAAATAATCTCACATCGTTCATTGTACAGATTAAAATCTCACATCGGTCATTATACAGATTAATACTCTCACAACGGTCCTTATACAGATTAATAATCTCACAACGGTCCTTATACAGATTAATAATCTCACATCGGTCCTTATACAGATTAATAATCTCAAATCGTTCATTCTACAGATTAATAATCTCACAACGTTCATTATACAGATTATTAATCTCACATCATTCATTATTCAGATTAATAATCTCACATCGGTCATTTTTCAGATTAATAATCTCACATCGGTCATTATTCAGATTAATAATCTCACATCGGCTTCTTTGATAGTAAATTCGATTCAGTACTATATTTATTATTTCATGGATACACGCTTCCAAAACAGCATGTGAAGTGTAAATTATTTTTCTTGATAAAAGTAATAATGACTCCTCACATTCACAGGTGTGTCGACTCTTCGTCTTACGGAGATTTTGAATTACATGCACCAAAGAGAACTTCATGGAATTAAAAATGTATAATTTCATTGCCTTCGTCACCGAAGGTAGCGGAGGTTCAGTTTTCACCCCTGTCTGTCTGTCTGTGTGAGCAGGATAAGTAAAAAAAAAAAGTTTTTGACGAATTCGGGTGAAACTTGGTGGTCAAGTTGTGTGCGTGACAAGGGTGAATTGATTCCATTTTGGTGAAGATCCGAATGTGGATCTGGGATAGGAGACTTAAATTTTTTTTTAAGTGATTCCTTCACCATTGAGCTTCGGGGCTAAAAACCGAGTGTCGTGCTAGTTATCCTCGCCAAAGGAGGGTATTGCGTATGGGCTCCGTTTGTTTGTTTGTTTGTTTGTCCACACAAAACTTTCGTGTTTTTCTATGCAACTGCTTGTTGGATTGAGAATAAATTTTCACCATAAAGGTAATGACCACATCTTTCACCATCGGTAATGTTTTAATGATATTTATGATGTCATAGGTTACGTGGTGTGGCAGCCATATTAGAAAAACTTTGGACCTTTATCTCTGAAATGGCACCAAGGAAAAAATTGAAACTTGGCACATGGCAAGTACTCATGGGGAATGTGTGATTGGTTTTGACGTCATAGGTGCCTTCGTTATGACATCATAATTCCATATGTAGAAAGCTACACCTGATCAGTATGAAAATTTTTGAGGGTCATATAGGAATAAAATGGTCCACAAATTTTTTGGATGATGTCATTGGTCACATGATTCGGCAACCATATTGCTTAAATAAAAATAATTTTAAAAAACTTCAAAAATCTTCTTGTCTTAAGTGGTTGAACAGATCAATGCAAAACTTTGCACATATGACCGCTTATCCATGAGGAACAACAACAAAAAAAGTTGATGTCATAGCTCACATGGTTTTGGCAGCCATATTGGATTTACCCTAAAACCTATAAAAAATCTTCTTCTCCGGAATGGCTGGACAGATCGAGGGGAAACTTCACAAAAATGTTCCCCAAACCTTAGGTGTGCGTTTGTTAAGAAATAATTGATAGGTCAAATGGTTTGGCAATCATATTGCATTGAAGAAAAATATAAAATAATGTTTTCTCTGGAACAACTTCATCAATCGACATGAAACTTGACAATTATGATGTAGTACTGATGGGGAATGAATGTGTTAAATTTCAACTTGATTGGACACATGGTCTGACAGCCAGAATTATTGAATTATTTTGATCTGGGTTATTTTGGGGTTTTTTATTTTTATTTTTAAAATAAATCTCACTTGGCTGTGCCTGGATGGGTTTGAGGGTGGAGGAGTTGCAGCTGAAATGCGAATCCTATCCAGGTTCCTCCTGATGAAATAATCTTTGCTTTTTGCTTGTTCAGATTCCTTCTGATGACTCCAATTCAGGACTGTACACCTATTTGGTCTTCCATTTGATTTGAATTTAATTTATTTTAATCCCATTCTGAATTAAACTGAATCATAATAAGAAACGTCATGGGTCAGGGCCAGGTGTCTGATCAAAGTGGGATGTCTTGGTACCAGGTCATCATTGCCAGCAGTTATAAAGTGGCAGTTCTAATTATGTCTCATTAATTACGTAACACACCAGTGCACAAACGCCACACAAATTACAACACATAAAACCACACAAAAGAGGCTCTGGTGAGAGTCTCCAATCTTCTGATTGCTCTTTCTAGTTTCCCTTTGAATTTCTGGCAGAAATGCAAATGTCGTCTTCTGTGATCAAGCTGGCAAGCCAGGAGCAACAATTCACATGTATTGCCACATCTGATGTGATTTAAATGCTCGTATGGTGGCGAGGTGCTCCATTTGAAACTGTTTGTTTGATATAATGTAGCTTTTTGATGCCTGCGGTCCATAATAAAAATTTGTATTGGTGTCAAAGCCAATGACCAATTAATTGCAAATTAAAAAAGTAGGAAGATAATTCAGAATGGTCACCACATATTCCATGATATCACAATACATAAAATCATTAATCTCAATATGATTAATTCTCTCTCAAAAAATTCTCATTCTCAAAAAAAAATAATATGAAAATGCACACATTGCAGATTACACGTGCATACCCAGAATGGTCATTTTTCTTACAACTTAATTGAGTTGTTATTCAAATCGAGAAAGTCATTTTAACAGACTTCTCACAATCTCCCTTACGCACGTGAACTTCTCACAATCTCAACTGCCGAAAATAATTTATTTGAATGCTTCAATAAAAATGTTTTTACTGTATTTAATAAATTCCACTTAGTGTCGTTTCGTGACCTTAAAGAACACTTGATTTACAGTTTTGATAAATTCTGTGCTGCGTGTCGTTGCTCAATCTACTGATTATTTCACCTGCAACTCGACCACAGAAGAGCGTGTTCAGAATATTGCTATCCAAGAAAGGCATTCGTATAATATCGAATGGAAAAACATCTCGTTCACTGAATAATTTGGTGTGAAATTTACTAGCCCATCCGCCAGTGTGTCTGTGTCTTTGTCTGTGTCCGTCCAGGCCATAACTTTTTTTTCCATTTCAGCTTTGTCATCAAATTTTCCAACAAACCCTTGTAATTATGAAATTATGGACAAAAATAATTAATACTTGTGTGAAAGGGCAAGGTCGTAGTAAACACAAATAGCCATTATTATCCTGTCCACCACGACTGTGCAACGTGAGATAACTGGGTTTTGTAAACGCTTCCTTAATTGTTTCTTTATTTTGTCTTTTTACATTTCGAGATGCTTTCTCGTTTACCATTTGAGATTTTCTCATCAGTTTTTCAACAAACTTTTATTCTGAGAATATGAAGTACATAAAATTAATTAAATATATGTATATTTTAGTTGTTTTCATCAAATTCACTTTGAATACAAAGAAGATTCATTTTTGGGATGCTCTTGAGTTATTATAAATATCAATTTCTAATCATACTAAAATATGCAATTTGGTGTCTGTCCATCTGACCATGATGCAATTCGGTCGTTACTTATCTAATCTCAACCAAACTTTCCAGGGGGACTCGAGGTCACGTGACACAGGTTTTTGCGACCCCTCTCCAAGGGGGTTTTCTGCCTCGGACGATCTCCGTGTTTAGGTGTATAAATAGTTTCTCGTGGCGTTTTACCTTTTACTTCCTGTGGGGGCACACCGAGAAGAAGTAAAAATGATTATAACCACAAACCCTTCAGTCAATTCTGTCCAATGTACGATTACCTTTATAACCAGCCGCCATTTTGTTTAACATTAAACTGAAGGAAATTTGGAGGAAACCTGATGTCCTTGAGGCATTATGCTTATCGCATTCACCACAGACAAATGGATCCAAGCCTTCTCCACTTGCTAGGCCTCGAGCTAGGCTGCTGGCTCGGCCACAATGACCTACAGCTAATAAAGGTGCTTAAATGAGTTTAACCATGAATGATGTATGCCTCCATATGGATTGTTCATAACTTGTATCTTGGGACCTGAGTTGTGATTTATCCCAGCCATGGTTTTAAGTGCGATATGTGCGATTGGCTCGACACCATTATGGCCCAATTGTGACCTTTATTTGGCACTTAACCCTATTCCTAATGGTAGCTGGCATTGTTTAATATTTGCATGACAGAATTTTGGAGGAAAGTGGATGCACTTACACATTGGCAGTGGAAGGCTAAGAGTCACTGGTCCACACACCCACTGGAAGTGAAAATTATTATAACCAGTTATCCAGTTCTGGTAAGTCATGGCCAATATCTGGGTGCTATGATGCATCATCATGGTTGATGTTCAGATTTAAACCTGGTGTTGGCTTCACAGTTAGGGTGTCTGGCTTAAGATCTTAGGGTCTTGAGTTCAAGCCCCTGTTGGTCGTTGAATTAATACCAGGTGGGCTTGGCTCAGCTTGGCATCCTTCAGAGTCAGTGAAAGAGGGCACTGCATCAGCGGCACAGCCACACCCCCAGAAAATAATGCAACCAGGAGCCACAGGCTGCAAACAACAGCTTGATGTCTTGTCATCTATCAAATCAGACGTTCCAGTTATTGCTATGAGATTGTTGTTCTTTGACCAGGCCTGCTTACAATCAATCATGTGACTGCAGGTGAACTTGCTGATGTCCCAAACATGTTAAATCAGATTTAAGTATGGAGATCATGCAGTGTTTGACACATGCACAGTATGGATGTGTTATCATCCATAAAAAAAACGAGGTTGAGACCTTGCTGGTCGGCCAGAGAGATGACTGCAAGTGGAATGATCTCATCCCTGTACCTGACACCAATCAGCACCCCTTTGAATGATGATGACAAGATCAGTTCTTTAACCAACGTGAATGCGAGCCCACACAATCAGGATGCTCTCAGGAAACTGATCATGCTGCCTAATGGCACAATGAGCAAATCACTCCCGAGGTCATTTCCAGACTCCAGCATGTCGAACATTGAAGTCTATCGGCAGCATTGTTGTTAAAAACAAAAATAGGACCGCCTGTCCTGATGCTCACCTGGATCAGAAGCAAGTCACTCAAACCCCCCCCTGCAGACCTCCCGAGACCCCATCTTTTTTGATGGCATGAACAAACTTAGGTACATCACCGGTAATGAAGATTGTGGTTAAGTTTCATCAAAATCATGTGTATTTTCGGAGAAGAGAACAAGTACCTATTTTGGGGTCAAAAACACCTCCCGTAGATCCCCTTAATGAGCGCAGATTTTGATGCGGTCAATACACTTTGGTACAACACGTGCGATGAAAGTTGTGGTCAAGTTTCATAGAAATTGTGTGTGCAGTTTCAGAGAAGAGCAAATACCTATTTTGGGGGCGGGGGGTCAAAAACCTCTCGTAAACCCCATAAATGAGCGCAGATTTTGTTGTAGTCGATAAACTTTGATCTATCACTGCTGATGACTGTTGTAGTGAAGTTTCATCAAAATCATGTGTGTAGTTTCGGAGAAGAGCAAATACCTATTTTAGGCAGGTTCAACCCCCGCCCCCCCCCCACCTCCCCAGACCCAGAGTGCAGATTTTGATACGGTTGATACACTTTGGTACATGATGCGTGATGAAGGTTGTGGTCATGTTTCATCGAAATTGTATGTGTAGTTTTGCAGAAGAGAGCAAATACCCTTTTTTGGAAAGGGGGGGGGGAATCCAAAAAACCCCAGAAGACCCTCACAACGAGCACAGATTTTGATGCGGTCAATACACCTTCGTTAGGCATCAAATATAAAGGTTGTGGCCAAGTTTCATCAAAACCGTGTTTTTGATTCAAGCGATGACTGAAATGTTTACGGACTGACTGAGTGACTCACCTACAGGACATGCTCGATCGCATAAGCTCACCTGACTAAAGTCCAGGTGAGCTAAAAACAGTCAATGGGTTCACATTCCAGTTGTGATGTTGTCACCCATTGCATGCACTGCACTTGACAGCATTTCGTCTTTTTCTTCTTGCATATGCAGCACGGGGCAGTGGGGTAGCATTATTGTCTGAGGGCATGGATGTGTCACTGATGCAGTGCCCTCGGGAGGTTAGGGCAGGAATTTGAAATTTGGTCAGGATACTGGCAATAGCTCACCTACTCTTCACAACGGACACCGTAGGACTCTTTAACGTCTACCAACTAATCCTGGCAGACAGGATGCCCAGTTTAACGTCCATCTGAGGGACGCCAAACATTGATGAATCGCCCTGCCTGTAAAACACCGGAATGATAGTTTACAGGTAGTTTGACATTTGAACTCAGGCAAGACAGCTTACAGGTGAGTGTACGCACCTCTTGGCCATCCTGTTGATGGCACTGCATTCGACTGATGCAAAGCAGTGGTGCTCTGGCTATTAAGCCTCATCCGAACTGTCTGGTTCGAAATTTAATGAATGATCACTCTTTGAAGATCATTCAAGAGAGACTGTGCTGTTCATAAGTACTTCCATCCGGCTCGGGTGATAAATGATGTTTCTCACGAGGGGTACGGAGCAACCTTTGGGTGACCCGAGTGAGGTCTTACCGTGAACTGTTCGTTCAGACGGTCCTCGCCAGTGTGAATGGCAAATGACAATGTGATGAAATATTGCTGATTGAGAAGCAACGGCAGGATGAGTCCTTCTCCGAATCCGTCCACAACTTTTTGAGATATCCTGCTCACAGACAAAAAGACAGACAGATAAAAGTGAAAACATACCCTCTGGGGTCGGGTGTATAAATCATTAAATATCTGTTATACTAACAAGTAACATGGCAAACCCCCTCACACCTGGTATGTGCATGTCTCTAAATGCTACAGGTACTATTTATTCACCAAGCCAAAAAAAACAAACAGCCTGAGAGTTTATTTTGAACATTTATAACTAAATCGTTTAAATAAAGCATCTTTTTTTTTTCTTCAAAGTAGTGGTAAAAGACCTACATCATAAATGATGAACGAATGACAATTGTTTGAAGCAATAAAAGCCTTTTCTTTCTTTCCTTTTGGAACCAACGTGGAGGAAATACAAAACAAAAGGTTGTTTGAATACGTGCTGCACCCCAGGGTCCGTATTGGAACTATTTACTTGTAATTTATATTCATTGATTTGGATGATGAATTGATGTGATGAGCAGGTTATCCAGCTTTGGTAATAATTCTGTAATTTACAATAAAAGTCAATTCCATAAAGAATTACAAATAGATGTTGGGGAAGTTACAATTATGTGCTTATAAAGACAAAAGATAATGTTTTGCAAAAATACATACTGCTTGTGCTCATGGGAGGATTGTCAATGAAGACCATTACAATTACCAAAAGTATTGGGACAGTCGACTTCAATTAAATCCTCCAGATATGTTTGCGCAAAAATTTTCCGCAATACAAGGCAGCATTCAATGCTTCCGTGAGTGATGTTACAATCGACCAACAAGACAACACAGCTTAATGTGCTGCTGTGTCTGTTAAAAATTGGTGTAAGGACGACATCGAAGACATCCAGCGGTCACCACTCTGAGACTGTCCCAATCTGTGAATTCCCCCCAAACTTGAATCTCTGTTCATGGCATGTCCTCCCTTTATCTCACGATTACCAATTTTTCCATCCAAACAGCTGTTCTTTATCCGATGCTTAGCTGATATGACCATGTTAATGGATATATATATATATATATATATATATATATATATATATATATATATATATATATATATATATATATATATATATATGTCACACACAGGCTTGTTCCATCTCAGCAGCAGCTGTTGTATGTATTCTCGAGGCCCTAGTACCTTGGATCCTGTGCCAGAGGCAGTGGCTATCAAAAGCAGCTTGCTTTTTCACAATGGAAAGTTATTCTGACCAAGTTAACAAGAGGTCATCCTGCAAGCTCACCATAAGTGTGTGTTGACCCTCAAAATTGACAAAAATACCATCTGGCAAACCATAAGGTATGAGCCCATCTCCAAGCTGTTTCCTCCTTCAAAGTCTCAGGAGGTGTGTTATTAAGTCTATCCCTGATGTGTGCTCTCCCTCCATCCCCTCATCTCAAACGACATAACAGCAAGATGACTTCATTCGAGACAAGCCTGAATTCCTCAACTCAGTGTTTCCCCGCCTTATCCAGTTATCCGCTCACATGCAATGCCTCCTGGATTGATGTTTTCATTGTAGAAAGTTATTACCAGCCTTGACGAAGCCTCAGTGATTGACCGATATGGTATCAGTGCTCGAGTCCTCAAATACAACTCTGCCGTTCTTGCTTGTTCTCTGCTGTCTTCAGCCTATCACTTCATCGTAGGCCAGCTCCCATCTGTAAGAAGACAGCCAACATCACTCCAATTCAGATTAGGTCAGTCCTATGAAATTTATCCTTGGCATTATCTGTGGTTTCATGGATGGTTGTTGCAGTGTCAACTCCCAGAAACCTGGCATGGTGGCAATTGAAATCTTTACAGGTGAGTAATAGAGAGTTATGATGGGCAGCCATTAGTGGGTTCATGTTAGAAGAAGGAGGTGTCTGGACTGATCATTTCTAGTCGGGCGGTACATCACGTCATCATGAGATAGTTCAGGAAAGCAATGTGGAGCTCGGGTTCATCCAGTGTGTAAGGAAGGGTTTTCTTATAACATGGACAGGCGCTCTGGAGCTCTTGACAAACAACTAATCCCACCACTTGAACAGAGGTCTGACCTGTCACAAAGGAAAAGAGAACATCCAGGGAAACAAACAAAAGCCAGACACATCTCAAGAGGAAAGTTGATGTAAACACAGACAATAACACTTATTTCATTCATATACCATGCTCTTTAACAAAGCATCAGTTCTGTTGAAGCAGTTTGTTTTGGCAAGGGTTACAAAACTGGATCAGTGACCACTCTAAATGCTGGTTACTGAAATGAGGCAACTGGAATTTGGAACTTATTCAGGAGGCTGGCGATTGTTCGACAACTCCTTGTAAAGGACACCGTGGGATCTTTATTGTGCACTAATGCCAGCAAACCGATACCCAGATTAACATCCATCCGATGGATGGCACGCACACATTGATGGATCGCCCTGCATGTGAAACACCAGGATGACATATTATAGCTGGATCGAAATTCAAAACCCAGGCAAGACAGCTCAGAGACGAGTGTGCATACATCTCGGCTGTTCTACCAGTCCATGGAAAGAATATAGTCAAAAAAAAGGAACAATAGATGTTCTTGACAAATGGTAATCTTGCCACTGCGGCAGATGTCTGAACTGTCTTAACAATATTGTGACTCATTAATTTTTAACTCACCTGGAACATAGTTCTGGGGAGTTTATGGGATGGCACGACATCAGTCAGTCAGTCCGTCCGTCCACAAATACTTTCAACTTCTTTTCTAAAACTACACATAAGATTTCGATGAAATTTTATAACTATGTTCATCACCATGTATGTACCAAAGTTTGTTCATGGCATTAAAAAACATAACAATAAATAAATAAATAAATAAATGGAGCCAAAAGGGGGTATACGGGGGATTGCCCCCCCTCCCCCCAAAATAGGCATTTGCTTTCTTCTCAGAAACTACACACACAATTTCGATGAAACTTGACCACAGGCTTTACCACCCGTGATGTACCAAAGTTTATTCATGGCATTAAAAAAGAAAAAGTTCGTAGGTATTTACTTTCTTCTCCATTATATATTTTACAGGTCATCTATGCCTAACCAGTGGTTATCTGGTTATCTTATCCAGCCGCTACCAGGTGAGCGCCCAGAGGTATTGTTGCTAAGTTTCTTTACATTTGCCAATTGCGATAATCACGTTGGGGTCACCAATTGTGTTGATGTTCCCTTTTAGTGTGCTAGTTATGAAATGTTGTGTAAACCAGGACAAAACGAAAATCAACTCACATTTAAAACACGACGACATGTTTCAAATGAAGCATGTTGATGAAAAATACTTCCTGTCGCCTCTCCAGCTGTTTCCGAAGAATGATGGTTTCCTTGATGTCGAGACTTCCAGTTCCGGTTTTTGAGTGACGGCTGGTTCTCTCCAGGGGTCCCTGCCAACTTTCTCAAAGATAAGTTGCCCGTCGTTGTTTGTCGAGTTTTGACTGTTTGTTTTGTTTCCTCCATGTTGACTGTGTATTCCTAGTTCAGTTTTGTTTCAAAACTTGTGCTATTTGATGAGTTTTCGTCCGTCTTGTCATATTTGGTTTCCCTGAGGCCTACTCGTCTTCCCGTCTCTGTGCATGATCGTATTTATTTTGTATTTTCTCCTTATTACCATCAGTTTCCCCGCCCCCCCCCACTTTTTGCTCCACCCTCCTTCTATCCCTCCCAACGATACACTCTGTTTCACGTGTTAAAATGTAAAAAAATACAACAATTTTTTTATCCCTTCTCACCTTACACCACATGTAATCACGTGACTTCCTGTACCGCCTCTTCTTCCTCCTTCCTCCTCTGCCGATGTACCATCTTCTACTTTTTCCGACCCACACTCACCATACACCTTCACAATTCTTTCTTCAATCTTCCCTTTCCCGAATCTTACCTAATCGGTAAATAAAAATGGTGTCTTAAAATGTTTCAACTTCCTCTTTTACACGTGTGGTTCTCTGTATTGTATCATAATTCACTACTCTTCTCCTTCTCCTTCTTTGACAAAAGACTGTTTTCAATTTGACCTTTCCTTCATCCCGTGTCTAAAAAGTCCCATTGTTACGTTTCTTTTCTCCATTCTCTTAAATCACCTTTCTTGCATCCCTCACGTAATGTCTTTAATCATATCTCTGACTTTAAAAGTTTTAAAATCCCAGTTTGCAATAAATGTTCGTGTTCCATCAATCGTCCTTTTTTTCGAACTTCAGTGCCAATTCACCCCACCTCTTTAAATCTACCTCCTCCTTATCCCTTCCATCTTGCCCGTCATCCGACCTCCGCACCTCTTCACTGTCTTCTGCTTTAGTATCAGCTCCTCCTCTGGCGTCCCAAACTTTGTGGTGTTCTAACATCTGTGGGCCGCATTATAATCGAACAGATACCTCACTCTCTCAATCAGAATACTGCTCAACATCTCAAACATGCTCTTTCTTTCCTCTCAGCACACCTCCCCCTCTTCCCAACCCCTCAAATCTGGTACTCCCCCCTGCCTGCTCCCTTCTTCACCGTACCACCATCAAGTGTCATCCCTTCCCTCTCCCCACCTCTCCCATCACCCTCCTTCCCCTTGACCATGCCTGCTCTCATCGTGTCCCCTCCCTCTCAAAGCAACCTTCACACTCTTCCCCTTCAAAGCTTCCCTCTCGCCTTTCTCAAAAACTTCCCCCTAACTACCCCTTCTCAAAGTTTTCTCCCTCCCATCCGCAAAGCTGCCTCCTTCCCCTGCCCTCTCATCGCTCCACCTCCTCCAATCTTCAACTTCCCTCTGTCCCCTCTCATTACTCCCCACTGTCCCTCATTCCATCAACACCGAGCCTTTTTTCCTCCTTATTCAGCCCTCTCCCGTAACTCTTCTGCAATCCCCCACACTCTGTTAATAACTCTCCCTACCTCCCTCGTCCTACCTTCTCCCTCCCATCCCCTGCACCCAAAGCCTCCTCCCCTCCCTCTTCCTTATGGGTGGACCTCAAACCTGACAGATCTTTCCATACAGGTTGCCACTGATAAACCAGACATACAGTAATCTGCTTAACAGAAACTTTCCTCCTTCAAGACGTCTCTGCCTCCCAAGTATCTCATCTTCATCAAAAACTCTATTCCTCACTCTCCATGCACTGCCCTCACTCCCCCACACCCCCAGGAATATCTCTGGCTAGGGCTTCCTCTTCACTCCCACCTCATGTTTATCTGTGTGTTGTACCGTCCACCAAACAGTGATGTTTCCATTTATTTATTTATTTATTTATTTATTTTTGTATACCTTGGTCGAGGCTCGTATGAGAGCTAACACACAACTCACAGCAAGGGGGCATGAGACAAGAGGGGTGGGAGTGGAAGGGACAAAACAGTGGGGAACAGACACATTAGGTGAACTGTGGAAGGGAGAGGGATGGGGATGGGACGGGGAACATGGTGAAGAGAAGATTGACATTACAGGGACTTTCAGGAAGGAAAGCAGGGGAATTGAAGGAAGTGGGATTGGGTGGATTATCGGGGGTAGAAAAGATCGAGGATTTGGATGGGGGAAGATAAGAGGTGGTGGTGAACAGCTGTTTTGAAAGCCTGGAGGGAAGAATGGGAAAGAATAGAGTGAGGAAGTTTATTCCAAAGGCGGGAAAAAAGAGGAATGAAGGAGTGAAGATGAGCAGTGATTCGTGATTTTAGTAGTTTTACCAGAAGGGGGTTGTTGGCAGACCTTGAGCGCTCTGTGGAAATGTGGTGGGGACAAATTGCAGAGAGAGCAGGGGGGGGCATGGCTGGAGAGGAGTCGGTAGAAGACAGAAAGACCACCGACCAACCTGCGGTGATTGAGTGAGAGGCCCAAAGACTCAGCTTCATTGCGGGAGATGCCGATGATCTTAAATGCCCTGGTTTCGACAGCGTGAAGCCGAGAAAGGTGGGAGGCAGGAGCACCAGCCCAGAGGGGAGAGCAGTATTCCATCAGGCTACGGACAAAAGCTTTGTAAGTGGTCAGGAGCTCAAGAGGGCCGAGGAAGGACTTAGCACGACGGAGGATTCCCAGTCGGCGACTGGCTTTTGAGGCGAGGTTGGAAATGTGACTTTCCCAGGAAAGGTCATGGCAGATAGTGAGACCCAGAAGCTTGAAAGAAAAGACTTCTTCCAGAGGATTGTTGAGAAAGTGGATGGGGGGGTTTTGTAAACGGTCCTTTCAAAGAGACATAGTGAGAGTGTGAGATTTGTCTGGATTGAAAGACATGTTCCACGTGTTGGACCAGTTTGTGATTTTATCCAGATCTGCAGTGAGTGAAGAAGCTGCTGCTTGCCGGTCTGAGGGATGACAGATGGTACGGCAGAGGGTGGAGTCGTCGGCAAAGAGAAATAGAGGATTTTCCAGAGAGTCCGAGAGATCATTGATGAAAACCAGAAGAAGAACAGGGCCCAGAACGCTACCTTGAGGAACTCCAGCCTGGACAGGAAGAGGGGATGAAAGAACTCCATTTAGGGCCACACGTTGACTGCGACAGGAGAGGAAGTCTGCGAGTCATGAGTGGAGATGGCCTTGAATACCATGGGAAGAGAGTTTGGTGAGTAGGGCAGGGTGCCAGACCGTGTCAAAAGCACGTGATATGTCCAGGGATACGGCTCGGATTTCCTGTCTGGCATTGAGGACCTCCATCCATTGATGGGAGAGCAGAAGCAGCATATCCAGGGTAGAGTGACCTGGTCTGAAACCAAATTGATGATTGGAAATCAAGCCATTGGAGAAGAGGAAGGATTTCATGTCTGAAGCGATGATGGATTCCATAACCTTGCTGATGATTGGGAGAAGGCTGATTGGTCTGTAGTTACAGGGATCTGTTTTTGCACCTTTTTATACAGGGCAGTGATGTTAGCAGATTTCCAAGCAGATGGCAGATGACCTTGGGCAAATGAGAGGGTGAATAGAACAGAGAGAGGGTGAGCAAGAGACCTCATTCACCGAAAACATGGACCAACTTCTATCCCCTCATCCCAACTTTCTCTTCCTCATATGTGGTGACTTCAATTGTCATCATGCCAGTTGGCTGGGTGTGGGTACCTCTCACCTGCCATGGCACTTCAGCAAAAGACTTCTGTAACTCAATGGGACTGGCGCAATCTCTCAACTTCCTGACCCGGATCTCAACCAATGGTACTCCATCTCTTCTGGATCTGATTTTGACCAATTTCCTGGAAAATATCTGCTGTTCTTCCTCTACTCCAATTGGTTCATCTGACTACGTGCTTGTCAAAGTAGACATCTCTCTGGCTGTTATTAGAGAACCACCTCAGCGACATCAAGTCTGGAATTTCACTCAGTCCGACTGGCAGGGTCTCCAAGCAGCCATCAAACTTCTAGACTGGTTTCCCATTGCTACTTTCTCCAACATCAACTCTTCCTAGGAATTCTTTCAAATAAATTTGCACTCCCTCATGTACAGATTTATCCCATCTCGTCTTCAGTTGCCATACCCTTCCATCCACCCCGAGTACACTGAAGCTTGTGGTGAGGCAGTTGTCCTGAAAAAAAAAAAAACTTGCCTTCACCTCATGGAAGGATAACCCAACTGAGGGTAATCCTAGTTCCTTCCATAAGGCTCGGAACAAATGTGTGTCTACCTTCAGGAGAGCCAGGAAACAACATCTTTCAAATCTCAAGGCTGAACTCTCAAAACTCCTGACCTCTTTCAAATCCTGGTGGTGTCAAGTTAAGTCTGACTTCCTCCACTGTCATAGCCAATGTGTGGCACTCAATGGAATGTTTTCATCTCCTCTTCCTGTCAAGGCTGGAGTGCCCCAAAGCAGTGTTCTGTGTCCAGTCCTATTCCTGATTTTCATCAATGACCTCTGACCCTCTGGAAAGTCCTCTTTATCGATTTGCTGACGACTCCACCCTCTGCCGTGACATCCCTCATCCTTCAGACAGGCAGGCTGCAGCCTCTTCCCTTTCTTCAGACCTTGAAAAAAAAAAAATCACAAGCTGGTCAAACACTTGGAATATGTCTTTCAATTCTAAAAAATCTCACTATCACTATCTCTCTCCAAAAGGACCATCCGGCAAACCCTCCTTTTGACTTTCTTATCAATCCTCTTGAGAAAGTTCAGTCATTCAAATTCCTGGGTCTCACTGCCAGCCATGATCTTTCTTAGGAAAACTACATTGCAAAATTGGCCTGGCAAAGCCAGCAGCTGACTTAGCATCCTCCATCACACAACGTCCTTCCTTGGCACACCTGAACTCCTAACCACTTTTACAAAACCTTCATCCACAGCTTGATGGAATACTGCTCTCCACTCTGGGCTGGTGGCTTCCCTGCTTCACATCTTGCTAAACTTGATGTCGTGGAAACCAAGGCCTTTAAGATTATTGGAACCTCCCGTGATGAAGCCGAGTCGATGGGTCTCTCACATTCGCCATACCAGACAGGTTGGTCGTCTCTCTGTCTTCTACTCCATCCTTTCTGGTCTTGCACCCTCTGCTCTTTCTGTGCTTTGCCCTCTCCCCCACCCCACAAAGTTATGCAGGGCACACATGGTCTCTCCCCTCTTGTAAAACTACCTACACCCAGGATCACTGCTCACCTCCACCCATTGGTTCCTCTTTATTCCCCATCGGTGGAACCAACTGCAACATCCCCTTCAATCTCATTCTTCCTTCCAGATCTTCAAGACAGTGGTTCACCACCATCTCAGATCGTCCCCAATCCAAAACCACGATCTTTTCTACACCGTAGTGAGTCGGGGGGTGGGGTAACCAATCACTCCTCCTTCCAAATGATTTCCCTCCTTAGAGTTTCCTTCTGTATCCATCTTATCCAACCTGTGTGATCCAAATGCATCCTCTCTTGCTCCCCCCTTCCTATCCACACCCATTGTATGTCCAAGTTTGCTTCGATCTTGGTCTTCAACTCTGCTGTTGGTGTTTCTACCCTCTATTAACTGTTCCTTTTGTCAGATTGTGTCTTGATCCATTCAGTGTACTAGTGCTAACACTAGCTCTTCCATGAGCCTCAACAATGGAGACAATAAAAAAAGAACGCTTCTAACATATAGCACATGTAACATTGATAACCCATTGTCAAAATCATCACACCATCGTAATGTGAAAATCATGCTTCCCAAGTGGTGAGTACACTTCGATCAACATTCTGTTGATTCTTCCCATCATGTTATGAAATGTTAGCTTTATCAGCTGTGAGTTTCAAAAACTTCAGCCATTTGCCAGTATTCAATATGCAACAGAGGGCGCATGGTACGTTGTAAAAATAAAGACATTCTCTGCAGCACTAAAAATTATCGAAGCAGTTCTGCGCAAGAGACTTTCATGGAGTTGCTGCAGGAAAGTGATGATAGACATCATAAAAAAAAGAAGTGTTTTACGACCATGTTCCACATCAGCCTTCCCATCTCTCATCTTGTTTCTCCAAGTCTTAAATTATGTCACCCAATTTCCTACCCCTTAGCATCCAATGAAGCTCAAAGCCAGACTAACATGGAACCTTCCACATAATTTTGGATTCAGCATGAAAAATTATCAGATTAAAGTTTTGATTTCAGATAAAACGTTCAACTTGTTTCAATCCACAAGGTTACTGCCTATGAAAGCATGTACAAGATGCATAAAGTCTTGGACCACACTAATCATGCAAACCGAGCATGTCAGTAATAATTGGCGAAGCCTCTGTGGCTGGGAGCAAGACCCATGTAGGAGCTAAAATCGATCGACATTCAAAGAAAGAACATTAATGTTATGGTCCTTATGGTTCGATGGATGCTCCATTTTTATAGTGGAACTGAATGAATGATATTAATGCTCTTTCTGATGAAATGAGCAAAAGGAGGATAATGAAACTAGGAACGAATGTGTCTTGTCCTCTGCAGCCAAAAGATCAGAAGCATGGAAATAACGAAAAAAATAAAAAAAATACTGCCATAGATGCTTCCAAGTGTATGGATGATTAAGCAGGGAATCTGGCAGAGAGAGAGAGAGAGAGAGAGAGAGAGAGAGAGAGAGAGAGAGAGAGAGAGAGAGAGAGAGAGAGAGAGAGAGAGAGAGAGATGAGGCTATGTTTATAGCTACTGCCAATCCCTGCTTATTTTTCTGGGATGGCATTGAAATTATGTATACAGTATATATCCTCACTGCATTGGTGGCCAACGTTAATCCACTGACCCAAATTGTGGAGACTTGCGGTAAACCAGCAAGCCCGGATGGTCGAGCGGTCTTTTCCTTATTAGGAGGGGGGGACACGTTGATCCTCGGATATTATCACGCAAGCGGGAGAACAGTTAAGCACTGCACCAGGACGGCACAAGGGGAGGTTTATACTCGAACCCCATGACAAATACACTGACACAGCTACTTAAAATGAACACATTTAATGAAAATAAACAGGTATTTACAAAGGACAATAATCAGAATATAACAATACATGAGGTAAATTAAAGTCTAAGTCGAGACGTCTCCACACACAGACTCGAATACAAACAAGGGGAAACAAAATTAAAGAAAACCTTTCCTTTATTCTGGCACTTAGCTTGGCCCAGAGATGGTCTTTGTGGAACTTGGAATTGAGGCGCTTCTATTTGCACGTGCAGACGGGCGCAAAATGGCACTGAGTCGCTCTCTCGCAGCGGGACAAATGTAGGTCAGGTAATTCGTGAGCGGTATTCAACACCAAGGCTTAGAGACCGCCGTGCAGCCTCTTTTCACAAGTGAATATGCCGACCATTCTTCTCTTGCACCCGGTCTTTTCACAACGATGGCTCACATGACTAGACGATTTCTTAGTCCCCATGATCAGGCCACGAGGCATGCTCTCCTTCCCTCCTCAGAGACGTACACACCTCACGGCTCAGCTGAACCATCAATGGCTAGTGTCTTGCTCAGCATGCTGCAAATTTGCACAGCACAAACATGAGAATCTTGTAGCAAAGCGAGATCATCTGTGCCCTGCGACTAACGTGGCCTCTTCTCTCTCGTGTCCTCTTACGTCCAATTTGATCTGGTGGCTCCCACGCTCTCTACCTCTTCATGCATCACACGTCACGCCCATCAATCCTCCGCCTCCGGGGCGTGCTCACAGGAAACTCAGGAAGTCGGGGCTTCTGCCCACTTTTACTTGTTTTGGAGACATGTTTCCCACCTTTATTGCCGATCTTGGAATACAAAACGTAGGGAAAGTTCACAGGGGTGCAATTACGTGCTGGGGGAATTAGTCTTAAACCCTACCTAATTAACACGGCACCACCCCCGATGTGGTGACAAGTAACACTGAAGCTCACAGTCTCGCTGCTTAATTACATCGAGAAGTCTCCTACACGTCCACGGAACTAACAATGCTATTCAGTCCTAACTTTCCTATTAAATTCCTCCATCGACCCCCACAACAACCGTATCAATATATTGAAATATGTGGAGTGTGACAAGCACTCCCCCCAATCTCCATTGGATGAAGTCCTCCACCAAAGGGCCACCTCCAATCCGGAGGCCTCAACCTGGTGACTCCGTCAAACAGAAAAAGATTACATGGTCAACATCAGTTAACCATCAAACCTATCCGGATTTGAAGCTTATTTTCCCTCATCAGGATGGCATACCGTTAAATATACAACCGATGATGACCACATTCGTCGTTGAAACATCAGACACACCTCCTGACTGTTATGGTGAGCATTGCCACGGATTATGTCTCGCACAATAAAACCACATAATCCACAAAGAACAACCTTCTGACTGGAGGTGGTGTGATTGATGTTTAAATATTTAAATGTGGCAGGAGGTGCGATTGATGTAAAGCAATGAATGTGGTCAGCATGGGTTACATATTTATCGGTATGCCATCCTGATGAGGGCAAATAAGCCCGAAATGCGGATCAGTGGCTCTGTTTTATATTTAACTGATGTTGACGATGTAATCTTTGTCTGTTTGACAGTCACTGGGCCAAGCCCTCAAGATTGGAGGTGCCGCTTTGGTGTAGGATGATGCCCAATGGAGAGGGGGGGGGGAGTGCTCATCACACTCCACATTTCGATTTACCCGCCGATTGCACCACGTGCCTTCTGGTTGAATTGTTTCATTCGCGGGAACAATCGTCTGGGTGGCAGACGGATGGTTGTTCTTTGCGGAATATGCGGTTTTACCGTGTGGGACAATCTGTGCCACCAAAACAGTGTTGCGGTTGGACCTCAGTGTGCCACCAAAACAGTGCCGACCCGCTGAGGCATGGACTCCACAAGATCCCTGAAGGTGTCCTGCGGTGTAAGGCACCAAAACATTAGCGGCAGATCCTTCAAGTCTTGTAAGTTGTGAGGTGGAGCCGCCGTGGATCAGACTTGTCGGTCCAGCACATCCCACACATGCTCAATCGGATTGAGATCTGGAAAATTTGGAGGCCAGGGCGACACCATGAACACTTCATCATGTTCCTCAAACATTTCCCAAACAATGTGTGCAGTGTGGCAGGGCGCATTATCCTGCTGAAAGAGGCCACTGCCATCAGGGAATACCATTGCCATGAAGGGGTGTACCTGGTCTGCAACGATGTTTTGGAAGGTGACACGTGTCAAATTGATGTCCACATGAATGGCCGGATCCAAGGTTTCCCAGCAGAACATTGCCCAGAGCATCACACTCCCTCCACCAGTTTGTCGTCTTCTGACAGTGCATCTTGGTGCCGTCACTTCCCCAGAAAAACAGGCGCACACATACACGGCCGTCCACATGATCTAAAGAAAACGGGACTCATCGGACCAGGCGACCTTCTTCCACTGCTCCAAGGTCCAGTTCTGATGCTTTCTTGCCATTGTAGGTGCTTTCGATGGTGGCCAGTGGTCATAATGGGCACTCTGACTGGTCTGTGGTGACGCAGCCCCAAACGTAGCAGGGTGCGATGCACTGTGAATTGTGACACATTCCTCATGTGACCACCATTAAAATTTCCTGTGACTTTTGCCACAGAAGACCTGTCGGTTCAGACTATATATTATATATA
>BROF01006134.1:27399-42396 GCA_024346535.1 Eptatretus burgeri
AGAGAGCTTGTTAAATTTGAGCTTGTTAAATTAATCTCCTGTGCCCCTCGTTCATTGGACATATAACAATGATCAATTAGGACCTCGACAGCTTCCCCCAGCACTCTTTAACCCATACTGGACCAATTTCATTTACAGCATTGTCCATCTCAGTCACATCACTTGGAATGAAGGAGAAACACCAGAAAGTGATGAGTGTGTTCGAAACGTGGGTGTAGTGAGGGGCTGAGTCATGGAGCACGGGGGAGATGAGCAGATGAGAAGAGAAACATCCCACACAGCTGGCAGTTCTTCGATTAGGTAATTGAAATGAAATATTGATGCGGCAAAGCAGAGGTGAGCCTCCACCATGGTGGACACTGCTACTCAAAACTGCCCACACCATGCCAGACCATCGAGACAAGACCGACGAGCTTGCTGCCGAGACCGTACACTCAGAGGCTTGCAAGGGGCTGGGGACAGTGCAAATAGTGCTATAAAAATGGGCTGGCTTTATTTTAACAGTGCTTACGACGATTTATGTAGCTTAGCAAAGCACGGCCTATAAAGGGAATGTCTACCAAGCGAGTTCTTCGGACCGCTTGTTACAAGCACCACCCTGTGGTTTGTGGCAGCAGGGCTCAGACCTGGACTTTAATATCCCGTCCTATAACCACGCATCCAACTCCCTTTAGCTAAGTGAGAAACATAGTAACGAGCTGTAGATTAAAGAAAAGCCTGTTACCGTGACTTCTCACAAAATAAAATAAAATAATTTTTTAAAAAACAGCAAAATGAAATGAAAGGCTTGGTCAGAGACTTCAGTTCTGCTTTGTGCTCAAGCCTTGGGCAATCAACAGTGCAAGTGCAAAACTGAAAAACAGAGGTACTTACTTCAAATTCGCCCACGAGCTTTGGAACTTGTCATCTTCCTACGTACGACATTGCCATTTCGATGTAGCAAACATTACAACAGTTTACTATCGTTTCAGCGACGACGTCGTTTCAAAGAGGTGGTGCGAGGAATAGCGGATCATTTCTGACTCTTTGCTACGAAAGCCTGGTGATAAGGTTTTACATCATGTGGCTTTGCATTTCTGAGATAAAGAACAGAACACTTTCCTGTATTGTTTCGATTTCATCACATTCGAGAAATAAATTGGTTAAAATTACACATTACAATGGTGTGCACAAAATTGGGGGGTGGGGGTAAATGTGATTTTGGGTTAAGTTGGTCAATATTGTCACGTCAAAGGTGTCCGTTAACACAGGCCGCTCTCAGCCCGATGGTCGAAGATGGTGTTTGGAATTACTGCATTCAATTCTAAGATTCCGAAAAGTTCATCCAAACGAAGCTGAACCTGGCGGTGAAATACGTGCAAAAATCAAAAAAGGCGGGAAAACCCTTCCATTAATTAAAATGGGGGTTATTAAAAGAGAAGACAGGGATGCTAAAAAGGGAAGACAAAATGCGAAAAATAACAGCACGAACCAAGCAAAGGATGAGCGACACACAAGCTTAGCCACAAATCAGATAAATAAAGCCCAAACCCCTAATGGCGCAGATTACCGGACTCGCACAATGAAGGGGAACAGGTGATCACTTCCAACAGGCATGACGGTGGTGGCATGCAGATCGTTGGCGCATAGAGTTGGTGTGACTCGGGGTGGGGAATGGCAATGAGGTGGAGGAAAGGGATTAGCAGGCAGGTAGAGAAAGATGTCATCATCCTCTCAAGCCCAAGGTAGAGCTCCAACTGGCGCATGTTAGCAGTCACTGCCCTCGTTAAGTCGTGGATCGCCTTTGTAAGCAGCAGGTTCTGTGATTGGCCACCCATTGTTTGCAAGTGGTGTCAATGTTTCAAGCCACCCCACCGTTGGAGAGCCGTGAGCAAAAGTGTCCCATCCCAAAAAAAAGAGAGGGAAGAAGAGAGGAGAGGACGGAGGAAAGAAGAGAGGAGAGGAGAAGACAGAAGGAAAAAGAGAGGAGAGGAGGGAAGGAAGAAGAGAGTAGAGGGCAGAAGGAAGAAGAGAGTAGAGGGCAGAAGGAAGAAGAGAGGAGAGGAGGGAAGGAAGAAGAGAGGAGAGGAGGGAAGGAAGAAGAGAGGAGAGGAGGGAAGGAAGAAGAGAGTAGAGGGCAGAAGGAAGAAGAGAGGAGGAGAGGATGAAGGTTAAGAGGAGAGGAGGAGAAGACGAAGGAAAGAGGAGAGGAGGAGAGGACGAAGGAAAGAGGGGATAAGGAGAGGACGAAGGAAAGACGAGAGGAGGAGAGGACGAAGGAAAGAGGAGAGGAGAGGACGAAGGAAAGAGGAGAGGAGGAGAGGACGATTGAAAGAGGAGAGGAGGAGAGGACGAATGAAAGAGGAGAGGAGAGGACAGAAGAAAGAGCAGAGGAGGAGAGGACAGAGGAAAGAGGAGAGGAGGAGAGGACAGAGGGAAGGAGAGGAGGAGAGGACAAAGAGAAGAGGAGGAGACGACAAAGGGAAGAGAAGAGGAGAGGACGGAGGGAAGAGGAGAGGAGGAGAGGACAGAGGGAAGAGGAGAGGAGGAGAGGACAGAGGGAAGAGGAGAGGAGGAGAGGACAGAGGGAAGAGGAGAGGATGCATGGAAGAGGAGAGGAGAGAAGAGGACAGATGGAAGAGGAGACGAGAGGATGGAGGGAAGAGGAGAGGAGGTGAGGACGGAGGGAATTGCGTTTCTGTTTAGCATCGCTGCCTGAAAATTTAATGAACCTCAACCAAGAACGTTTTTATTAAATAAAAAGAGGAAACACACTGACCAGAAGAGAATAAATTTAAAGGAAGTAACAATTGGCAAGCAGAAACTCGTGAATGATCATGGAGGAGATTGGGACCATACTCTGTGCAGAGCATTGGTGCTGCCTAAGCAGTCTCCTTGGCTATTGGGCACAATCCTGGATGGGACGCCACTCCGACACAGTATACCAGCAAGCTGGCACTCATTTTGCCGACCTCGGAAGGATGACAGGCCGAGTTAACCCCACCTGGTATTAATTCAACAACTGAACGGGATTTGAACTCAGGACCCTAGGATCCAAAGCCCGCTACCCTAACCATTAAGCCAACACCAGGCATATGATCATGGACTGCATCAGATGCATGCTTTGAACAGCTTCAGGAATTGTAAGAATCAAATTATCGTCACCTTCCATGAGCTGCGATCTTTTAAAGAAAAACAAAACAATTATTTATTCTTAAGAATTTATTGGGTTTTCTTATTCTCCTTCTAAAAACTTCCACATCACTGCCAGTATTCAAGGGTGAAAAATCAAACCAATTTGATGGTCACCAATACCATGATTCCCTGCTTGGGAATATTGGCTCGTTATAATTCGTGCATGTATTAAAAAAGAAAAAAGAAAAAAATAACATCGTTGGCATAACCTTCTCACCAGAAGATAATCTCACGCTTCACGTAAACTGTCGAGTGCCCTCTGCTCCCTCCTCCCTGCTACTGGATGCAGCAAAATTGAAGTTTAAAGGCGAGATTTTTTTTCTTTTTCTGGGTGACGACTTTTTTAATTTGAGACCTTTCTCAGATAAGTCATCCCCCACCTTCCTCCCACTTTTCCTGACATACCCACATCTATTCTAAGACCCTTTCCCAAAAGAAAAAAAGAAAATGTAAAAAAAAAAAACAAGCAAACAACAAAAACAACCTGCACCATACTCGTTAGAGCATTTGTGTTGCTGAAACAATTTCTTGGCAAGGGTTATATTGGGTGGTTTTCCATTGCCGTCCCAGCGTTGTTTGTCCGTGCTCAATCTTTTTAAATGTAGAGTCGAGCAAGGAAGCAGCACGTACCATTTTCAACATCTTTGGTACGACTCGGCCGGGATTTGAACCACCGAACTCCCAGATTCAGAGCGGATGCTCCAACCATGATATCACTGAGCCCAAAACGCCACTGACAAATTAAAAAAAAAAGAAGCTTTTCTTCAAACCATTTCTCATACAAACCAAATAGCTCACCATGGAAAGGTGGCAGACCAAGTCAAAATGAACAATGAAAAGATATGCAGACAAATGTTAATAAATACCTTTATTTACAATCTGTGCATACCAGATCAATATTGTCGTTGAAATACCAAAAACAGCAATTCTACCAGAAAAGTATCAAATTACAGGAGAAAAGAGGCACCTACAGCTGGCAAAGGTGATAAAAGCCAAGACATTTAGATTTTAAAAACAACAACAAAAGATGCAAGTAAACATCGTCGGATACAAATTGCCACGAGACAAGACAACCTTGGGGGGGGGGGGGAGGAACAAATCCGGTCAACAACTGAGTATTCGACAATAGAATCAAAAAATGGAGCTTTATCTATTCTGAACCCAATAAGTGGTCATTGGGCATTGCAGCAATGGCAAAAGCTTTAAAAAAAAAAAAAAATTTTAAAGAAGAAAAGAAGTCATCACCTATTCCCACATTAGTCAACGCAAAATAACACCATTTCCCACAAATGTGTAAAGCCAACAAGAGTGACGAAACGACATTTCTGAGGCTTTCATGTTTAAAAGGTTTGTGCTCCAGGCCAGGAACCACCGATGGAGAGATGGGGCTAATGAAACCGTTCATCACCCAGGCAGTACCGAACCGCTTTAAAGTAAAACTATTTTTTGAAAAAATAAACTCCAGGATATTAAAATTATAAAGCTTAACCAACAGTCTGTTGCCAAACCAATTAGCCCCTTTGTGGATTACGCAATCAACCAAAACTTTTTCACTGGCCAATTGTCAAGTTAAAACTGGGAACCCTTCATTGCAAGGAAATCTGAGGACTAATTAGCAAAATAAAAAGGAAAACCAAGTCAAAGTTAAAACAACATTTCACAGAAGGAAGTGTGATGTAGCTCAGTGGGAGGTGGAATAACAAGGACCATGCGGTGCCTTTGCTGAAGCTCAAGGGAAAACTTGATTATATAGAATGAAAGACCAAATTCACAGATGGCGGTGCAATTCAGAGTGAACAAAAGGCAAGGGACCCCATCATTTCACTCGGACCGCTTTGCTTCAACATTCGAAAGCTTCTCGGCATTTGTCCAACCGGCGGGTAGATCGTGGTACCAAAGGGAAGGGGAATCAGACGTGGACGCTTCTGACAATGCGAACACTACCGCGGTGAAGAGCACTGGTTGATAATCAAATGAAAGAAGAAAAAGCAGAAGTACAAAAAAAAGAATTTTGGATGCCAGTCGTAGAAAATGCTATGCTCAGAACAAAGAATTTGTAAGCCCCGAACAAATACAAAGCTCAATTTCTAAGGCTCCACAGAAAAAAAAAATTTCATTGGTTTGTAGAATAAAACTTAAACTCAGTCAGAAACAGTGTTAAAGATGTTTCTTCAAAGCAAAATTCACTTATTTAAATCAAAAACAATAAAAGTTGGGGTTATGCCAGGGAATAGGCAATATATGCAGCTAAGCTACAAGATAGTAATAAAAAAGGGGGAACAAAGTAATGCTGAAATATTGTGCTCGACACGAATCAAAGCACACAGGCCTCAAGTCTCAGAATTGGGAACCTTTTGCATTGAGTGCCGTCAAAAATTCATAATGGAGGAGGGGGTGGAGGGGGGGGCACTCAAAATCCATTCACGGTACAGGTAGCATGAGTGCGACCATATGCACAAGAGCAGAGAGCGCCTGAGAGACGGTGTGTGCATGTGTTAACAAATGATCCCATTTCTGCACTTGCTAAATGGGCAGTACCCGCTGAGAGCCACGGGGCTGCAAGATCCTTTGGGTCGAGCAGCGTGGGCACGGCAGGGAAAGGGACAAGACGAGCCCTTGGTCGATCAGAAATCAGTCATGTAGCACGATGTCCACGACGACTGCATCAGCTGTTAAAACTAAAAGTATGCACACGCTCCGACTCTCCCATACTTTCTTCAAGGAAGCTCATCACTTTTTGAGTGCACGAGAGGAATTGGAGTACGACATGGCGTCAGGATCATCTCCTCGTGCAATACCATTAGGACGTCTTGCTGCTCCAAGGGCTCCAGCACCTGGCACCAACTGGAGGGAGGATTGGGTGAGAATCGGGATACAGTGCGTCAGAAACACCATCAGAGTTATTCAAGGAAACTGCAAAATTTTGGAAGCAATCATGAAGATAATGCAACACTTGCCCTGCATTTACACCATCGCATACAACAACACAGTGTCACAAAAGTTGAGCCATAGTAGCTTGACGACCCATAAATCACTGCCGCACGAGGTACTTTTAAATGAGAAAGAGAAACTATTGATTATATTATAGACCCTCGTCAGGACTCGTTTTGTGTGGTGTTATCGTCGATACTTAATAGACGTACTCACCTTCGAATATATACATACTTTATTAGAGGTACTTGGTTGAAAGAAGAGAAGAGAGAGAAAAAAAATGCATACAGACTAAGAATCTTGGCCACCTAAGGTGGGCCGAAAGACAAAAAAAATGATGGTAGCCAGTAGTAAATACCGTCCTCTGGCGTGGGTAATAAGCAGTCAGCCGGTACAAGCTGAAATAGCAAAGATGATGAAAAGATCTTGAAAGATATCCTGCATCAGCATTGTTATGGAGTTGAAGAAATAAAAACTTTTCGAACCGTAGCAATGCCTCGCCCTGGGGCAGCAACTCAAAGTGGACCGAACAGCGAACATCAAAACAAACGACTGATTACAAACGTAAGAAGAGAGTTGGTAAGAGGTATCCACCATGACGACGTTTCAGGCTTTACCGGTCGTCAGGGGAAAAGGGGTTTTTTTTTTCCCGGGGAAGGGTAAAAGGCCGAAACGTCGGCACCTTGTAATTCTACAAGGTGGATAACTAAACAATTTTATTCTTGCAATGTTTTTATTCTCCTGTGCCACAAATGCAGACCATAGTTTTGTGCTGGGATTAGGCCAAAAAAAAAAAAATGTTGCATTGGCGTAACCCGCCCAACCCTAAAAATTCCGCCGACCCTACGTTTTTTTTTTGTTTTTTTTGCTATCGAAAAATTTTGCCGACCCTATTTTATTGCTATTTTTGTTGTTTTGCTATCGTTTTCAAGTATTTTGTTGATTGCGATCACAAAAACCCGGAAGTGTTTCGGACAGAACCCGCCGACAAAAAGTGTGGTACTCGAGCCGGGGGAGATTTTGGGAGGGATTTATTAGGAAAAAAAAAAAAAAAAAAAAGATCCCGACCGACCTACCCTATTTTTCAGTGACCTGTAACGACAATGCAACATTTTTTTTTTTTTTGGCCTTAGTAAAGTCTACGTCTTTACAGTTTACAGCCAGCTCCAAATTAAGCCAGAATTAGAGGTAGCTTTATAAGATCGGATCGTTATCAAAAACATGGTTAAAGGCCATGCAGGTTGGACGACACGAGAGATGTTTGGTTTGCAGTGAAGAATTTTGACCACCTGAGGTGGGCCGAAAGGCTTCTGCAGGATATTGTCGACCTTTGGGATGAACAGCGAAACGGCCCTGGTTTCAGGAAACGTGTTCCAGCAATTGTAATGAAGTGACAGGAGTGAAAGCTGGGGGTGGAGGGGGCAATGCTTTGTTGAAAACTCAGGCATGTGGAACCACTGTGGGCAATGCAGACAGTAGTTATCTGAAGTGGCAAAAGCAACACCTGTAGGCTTCATTAGGATTAATCAAATGCACAAGCGATTCAGATGGATTCACAAGCACAGCTCTTTTTAATTAGAACAGCAGGCTCCCTCAACCCCTCCCCTCACCACCAACCATGAAAATGAAAAGAAAAAGAAAAAACAGGAAACGCTCGGCAAGTGAATGTGCCTCTTAGCAACGACTCGTGGAAGCAAAAAGATAAAATAAAATAAAAAATAAATAAAAAGCCAGCCTTGCGGGTTGGGTTAACGGCACACGCTCGGTCACAATCCACAAAGCAAAACGAACATCAAAACTGGAGGCAGAACGACGAGTGCTCAGGTATTCTGCTTGTATAGCGTGGCCGAGTCAGGTCTCGTGAGGAATAAAAAGCGAGGCGTCATCGCTTAGCATCAGCTTCAGCCTGTCGAGGACCCAACGACAACCTAAAGTGTAACATATGTTGGTAGCGCACCGTCTCCACCTGTGCAGACAGATAGACATCGACCTTCTCGAGATGCAGTAGCAGCTGAAACGATCAGCGGCCACGCATTACTGAGAAGTGGTCACCGCTGGCAAGACAAAGTCTACGTGCCTCATCGAAAGCCAGCGAAAGGCCGCTGCAAGAGAAAAGGCTCAACTTCTCTCAAATCCTCGGTCTCACAAAGCGCGGCATCAGCGTCCATCGTGCCGCAGGACCGAGTCGCAGACAATTCCGTCGGCTTGCCTTTCTCGAGCCAGCAATCTCTCGGCTGCGCTCGCTCGGTCGTGATGACGCCCTTATCGCCCTGCTCCAAATTGGCCAGAAAATGCAAATCGGCTTCACGTTCCATTTCGACTCCCTCCCCGCCATGAAACAAAAATGGGAAAGGTTTCCAACACTCGTCCGAATTCCCATTTTCTACAGATAATGGAAAAAAAAAAAGAAAAGAAGTGAATTTGCTGCAGGGTAAGTCATACAATATCATATTGGAGAATGTTGATAATCGCCAACGCTCAGCAAGTTCACATCTGCATGCGACACCCGTGCTAATGCAGCGGGGTCATTCGAGGGCATTCATAATTGGTCGAACATTGCATACATACAAACATAATTTGCTTGCACTTGCATCTCAAAGGGCACGAGTGTCACAACAGCGAGATATTTTGCTTCACAATTAATCAGGCAGCGAGCCACACGCACACGGGAGGTTGAACACGTGGGGGATACAAAACAGATATCTCCGTAATCGAACCTCAACGGGACGGAATGGTCGCACGATGTGTGCGTGCGTCACGTACGCACTATTCGCTCGACCACGAGGTTTAGACGAGCGATATACAAATAAAAAGTTCATTTTTATTTTTGATTGGGCATTGCTTGATTACCAAAAAAAAAAAAAAGAAAGGATACAAGAGTGACAAACGCGAGTTTGTGTCTGTCATTGCTCTGCTCTGTTTTTACAACACTAGAGTGACGTTCCAACAAAACGAACGTGTTGAAGAGAACTTTATAACCATCCACTGATGGACCATAACAAGCCATCCTCTCACAAAGCCATTAAGTACCACACTTAACGTCCCCTCAAAGCGATCTCCCAAACAACTACGAGGCAATTACCCAAATATACTGTTGCGCAGGTCAGAGTGGAAAGGCCGATCAATATCGCGGTGGAGCTCCATTTAGCTTCTCCATTAAGTCACTGTGCTAATACGAGAGCACGCTACCCTTTGAAAGATGTCAACATGGTACATCTTGTCATGCACAGACAAAAAGTACAACATCCAATAATCCGTGTCGATTCATCCTTCGTCTTAATGTCCTGGCAATGCAAGTGGAAAGTAGAGCGATGTCTGTTGTGGTCCTTACTCGACATGATGTACCAAACCTCTTACAAAAAAAACCTCGCAATACTGACCAAATCACCAGAAAGACATGCATTCTATAAAAGATCGACAAAATATATCGTTTACCAAGTTGTTAGGCATCGGCCTCGTCATTCCCGTCCATCTTTTTTGATGCCGCCAAATGCATTTCCGCTTGAATTCCAAACGCCACCGGCCTCACAAACATAACTGACGAGGAATTGTGAGCAAAGCATCATGGGTCACCCTCTCGATGATGCACCCCAACACGACGGACAGAACTACACAACACCCCCCACTTTCAACTGGATTTTGACTTGTACAAACGAATGATGGAGCTCATTCCCCCCCCCCCCCCACAATTAAAGTTCATACACAGGTAAAAGGTAACAATTCAAATGCCCGTGTCTTCAGTGCTAACAAATAAAGAAATAAATATAATCACCTGAAAGGTTATGGACATTATTGTATACATATATACGTAAAACCAAAAAAAAAAAAAAACCTGAAGCCTCAGATATCTGATGACAGAAAAATCCCAGCTTCCTGCCCTGCCTTTGCTGGGATGGCAATAGCAGACCTCTCAAGGAAAGACCCAAAGTGAGAGTACCATTGCAGACTGGTACACAATCTTAACCTTACTGACAATCATTAATGCACCCATAAAGTTCAGACTTTCCACAGAACATACATCACCTCCCTCCACCCACCACGAGTCTTCAACAGTGACCGAGAGCAAGCACACACGTATTCCTTTACTCCATCATGAGCTAGCTCAACAGCTAGTCCACAGCAATGCATCCCGAAGTACTCGACAGCAATAACATCTGTAAAATGACCAATTGCCTTTTTCCTTATCCTCCAAAATTGGTCTATTTCCACCAGCATACAAAAGGTCAAAAAAGGTAAAAAGATAGTGATGTGCACATTTTATGGTTATCTTTTCCAGTGCACATCACCAAGTTCAGACAAAGATCACATGTGGAATGAGGCGAGGGGGCTAAAACGTTCCCAGGTATTAACAGTGCCACGACACAAGAGCAAAGGCCATTTTTTCTGCCACAATTGAAGCACCTCATGAGAAAACGTGGATTTGCAAAATAGACGGGGAGCAGCGAGGAGCGTATCATTCAACTCTCCAGACAGAAGGCCCTGGGCATCTGCATAAATAGTTTAACTAACATATGCTGACCAGGAGACAGATGCTCCATCTCTTTGGTGATTAATCGTGCAGAGCATGACGCCACTTCTTATCCCTCGTTGCAAATTCACCACGGTGCCTTGGGGATGGAGTGCGGTGAGTGGGTGGGGGCTCCATGACATCACGGAACAGGAGCTCAAAAAGAGGGAGCCATTTTTCAGGCATGTGTCTCACGAATACCAGCAATCTAACTGGTGAGGTCCCAAGGCCAATACCATGACAGATAAGTAAAGAGCAGCTGAGATCAGACCTATATCTTTACCTTCAATTACACCCTCCATTTCACACGTCCACACGTCCATTAAACGCAAGGCCTTTGCAATCACAGCTCAGGATCAAGCTCCAAAAACGAATTACGTCCAAAATAACGCTTTTAAAACAATCACAGACAATGACTACAGAAAGTGCCACAAACACTTATGAATGTCTCGACCGCAAACTAACAGGTTGTCCCGTCTTGTAACCTACAGAGTTCTAAAAGCGCCATGACAGAGTTGCAAGACACATACACTCGTGCATCTGCAATCATTACAATCAAAGCGCCTGACAAATGGTATCAGCAGAAACAACTGACGGACCAGATAACCATAAAGTCGTGATCCTATGGGATATCTAAAATTACATGCAATGGTTTCTATGTGAACGGCAATCGATTTTATCAACCAAGAGTTGCTAAAAGCAAGATAAATGGATGTTTTGCTCCAACTGATGGATAACACTCAATACGTTCACCTCAAATCGTTTCAACAACGAGAAAGGTAATATTCTTGTAAACTCTGATAAAAAAAAATACATATCATGTCGCTCATTCGCTGATGAAGACTGCCAGGAAAGTTCACAGAAACGACAGCCCTCCATATCCATGAGGGTCACACTCATTTAAAAACATGACGAACACGGATGTAACCTTGTTTTAATGGGAGAAAGGGGGTTAGGTTCCTGGGTTCGACTGACCATGGGTAAGGGGTGGGGTGGTGGCAGGAGGGAGAAAATGGTAAATGTTTAAAGGACAATAATTAACCCTTTGAACCCTGAGCTCTTTGGACTTTTGCTGCTGCTGCGTGAAAATGTTAAAGTTTTTGGTGCAAGTTATTTCCTTTCTAATGTTTTTATCAACCACACTATTTTACTGATTACAAGATACAAATACATATATTGCTTTAAAATTATTTGGATCAGACTTCACTGCGAGGCTTTATAAAAAATATTATTAGACTAGTCTTTTAAAAACGATAAATGTATAAACAGGGGAGCATTGGGTGGCTTTGACACCAACTCTCTGGTTTGTCTATCCATTGATTCAATTTGTGACTACTTCAATATGCTGCCAGCATCCTTTCTATGCAGGGCCAATTGTCAAGCAAATTTTATTTTTGAGGGGTGGGAGGGAAGGGAATTAAATGACTCGTGAATTAAATGAAGGGAATTGTGAGGGAAGAGAACTAAATGAAGAGAGGAATTTAAACATTTGCAAGTTCCACTTGGACTGCAAGTGGGAATTGTGGGTCAGCTCGACAGACAATTCGCCGTTATACCTTGCGGCAATTATGCCTGGGCATTCTCCTGGAATGCAGAATGAAAAGGCTCTGGCACAACCGCAGACCAAGGACACCACCCAAAGTTAAAAACACACCATCAAATCGCTTCTCTCCTTCCCCTGGAATGGTTAATGTTCATCTCTGGGAGCAGCTGAGGTCAGTGAGCTCGCAAAGTCTGAAGCTCACATCATTATGCAAGCAAACTCACTTGGCAATAAAGCAAAATGCCGGATGGCAAAGGATGTGCCCATATCTCCCGGCAAAACAAATGCACCCAGCCTTTCAACGCCAAGCCCCCCCCCCCCAACGACAAACACACAAAAGCCTCAATGGGAAGCTGTAAAGATGCCACAGCACCACCTATTGCCCTTACAATGCCTACAGTCGTCGTTTTGCCCAGGAAGCTCAAAGAAAACCATCGATGATGTTACATCAATATCTACCATAAATGGACGAGGTGTGTGCGTCATTTTTTTGTGGAGTTCCACTGAAACTTTCTGATGTGCAATGCGATACACCAAAACGATCGTCATGAGCTCCGGAATTGATAAGGCTAAATAACTACAACAACAACAACAACAACAAAATATTCAGAAAACTTCCCACGTTTAAACCACATGCCATGTCAAGATGTACACGGCAGTTTAACAAGTCCTTCCACAGCATGGCATTCGATTTACAAAATAAACAAAAATAATGACGACATTGGAACAAAGCATACATCAATTAATGCCAATAATATTAATAACAACAGGGATATAGCATAATTTGACAAAAATAACAAGCAAGTCTGAAGACGACGATGGTTCACGAGCGGTATTTGACGATGTCGATTGTTTCAGAAGTCAAGGATGAGACAATGTGATAATGTTTGACCAAGTTATAAAAATGATCAACATGATGTGGTACGAGTGACGGGTTATTCGCTGCAAAATGTCGAAAACCCGGTTTCGTTCAACAACTTTCAAAATTTGACCTTTGCATAACCTTTAAAGGTCACAAAACAATGTTGTGGACAATAAAATAAGGAAACAGGATACGTGCTATAGCTTAATGGAGTTAGTTCATCGAAGAAGGTCGAAAACCCGGTTTGATTCCGCCAACTTTGAAAATTTGACCTTTGTGAACTTTAAAGGTCAAAGGTCAAGGATTATGACCATTGGTGCAAAACTTCCTCTGGAACATTCCAGGAACAATATAACATCATATAGGCTATATGGCATTTCGCACTCATCGGATGTTCCATACTTTGATGAAATCAGCATAAAAACAAACTTGAAGGGGGTGCCACGGACAAGGAGTACGAGGTAGAGCAAAATGGTTTAAGACTTTAGGTGGGGAATGACCTCAAGATTATGCATAAAAAATATTGTCATCCAGGCTCTCAAAGTTTGGGCGGTCGTATGATTTTTATGTCAAAATTCGCAATTTTCTAAGTTCGTGACCTTGTGACGAAAATGAAAAATCGAGCTCCGTGGGGCTATGCAGGTGCCATTGGGCGAACCAAATTCCGAAACCCCTGCCAGATTCGACAAACCCCGAGGAGAAGATGCAAATTGAAATCGGCCACCCCCTAAAAACACAATTCGCAATTTTCTAAGTTCGTGACCTTGACCTTGGGACAAAAATGAAAAATTGAGCTCCATGGGGCTATGCAGGTGCCATTGGGCTAACCAAATACTGAAATCTCTGCCAGATTCGACAAAACCCTGGGAGAATATGGATTTTTATGTCAAAATTTGCAATTTTCTAAGTTCGTGACCATGTGGCCTTGACCTTGAGATGAAAAATAAATAAATAAATAAATCGAGCTCCGTGGGGCTATGCAGGTGCCATTGGGCTAACCAAATACCGAAACCCGTCAGATTCGACAAACCCCTGAGGAGAAGATGAAAATTGAAATCAGCTATCCCCTAAAAACACATGTTTTTTGGGCGTGGCTCCGCCCATTCTCAAGAAAACGAGATCATGATATAAACCTCCCACCAAAATTTTATCAGGATCGGATCAAAACCCACGGAGCTATGCTCGGGACAGACAGACAGACAGACAGACAGACAGACAGACAGACAGACAGACACCAATAACGAATATAGTGATCATTTATTTTTTTCGTGAACCAACATATTGTTCCGGCTGTGAAAATTCGCATTACACCATAAAGGACCCTCAGGTGAGATATCGAGAAGTCCATGTGTAGTTAGCCAAAATCCGTTGTATAGAGGGAATTTCTATGATCCATCCGGAGTGGGACGCTTTGAGTCAGTCGTTTTTTCTTTTTCTATCATTTATTTCAAACACACAACATTTCAACAACCACGCCACTTGCACCACCTACGCTACTACATCTTCGCCACTACGTCTGCTCCCGAACGGCAAACAAAGGCGCAAAGGAGGGAACTGCGAGGATGCGCAGGTTTTCCTGCCTGTTTTTCCCGCCATTTTTCCCCGCGCTTGGTGTGAAGGAAGGAAGAAGGGCAGCTCGCCACCGATTGGTGGATGACCAGCGTGAGGCGGTTGGGGTGAGGGAACGCCCCTCTTAGAGAACCCTCTCGAAGGAGGGTGGAGCCGAAAACGGGGTCGGAGTGAAGGGCGGAGCCCCGGGCTATAAAAGTCGGACACGGGCAGAGCGCTTTGGGTGCTCTTGCTCACTTCGTCTTTTTCTCTCTCTGGCTCTTGCTCTCTTCGTCTTCGTCTCCTCTGCGTGGTGGCCGCTGGCCTGGTCTTCTGTGGTGCGGTCCCGAGACCCCGCTGGCGGGACGGAGCGTCTGCCATTCCCCACACCACGACCTCGAGCAATCACGTCCCCCCCCCCCCCCCCCCCCC
>BROF01006135.1:320-10364 GCA_024346535.1 Eptatretus burgeri
ATATATATATATATATATATATATATATATATATATATATATATATATATACGAATTTGGAATTCAATTGCAACATACAGGTTCCCTTAGTCAGCTATGTCGATAAGTGCATGCTCCCGAGATAGCTCACCTTTCATTGTTTAAATGTTCAGAGATCGATTTAATAGTTAGGGAACAAAACAACGGAGACGTCCCTCCCCCCTCTTCTGCAAAGAGGAAGAAGAACCCTGCGGTGACGTCAACAACTCTCTCCCACCCGTGGTTGAGCGGGGGGGTGGATCACGAGGGCATGAGTCGCGCCGGGTGCGGGGGAGGGGGTGCAAAGGATAAAGAGGACATCTTTTCTTTGTTCGAAAAGAGTCCCGTGGTCGGGCTGAGTTTCTGGGAGTCCCGTGGCAGAGTTCGTGTGGTGAGTCACGTGGGAGGAGTAAGCTTTTTGCTTTGGAGAGAGCAGTCGTTCAGCAGGCCATCGGGTCCTGCTTGGCTTGCTTGGCTTGAGGCCTTCGGAAGCTTTTTGCTTCGGCTGGCTCAGTGAGCTTCGGCTGCTGCTTTGTTTTGGAAGGAACTTGAGCCGGTTGTTTGGCTCGAGCTGCGAGTGGAGGCTTCTTCCTCTTCTTCCTCTTCCTCTTGGTTCGTGGAGCTGTTTGTTCTCCATTTTGTTTCCTGGCTTTGTGCAACGCATCGGCCTCTTCTTGGTGTTGGATCCTCGGAGAAGCGACGATCGACAGGACGGATCGGCACCTCGTCTCACCGCCGCGGGAGGATTCGCGGGCGCTCGGGAAGGATCGCGGCGATTGGATCCAGCTCGCTCTCGCTGGAGCCCGGGTCCAGACAAGTTGAAGACCAAAAGAGGTGGAAAGGTTCGAGTCGAGCTCTGAGTTTCAGCTCACCTGTCCTCTGAGCTGGAGCTCTTGATTAAAGGCCTCAGCCACCGTTGTGTGTGTGTGTGTGTGTGTGTGTGTGTGTGTGTGTGTGTGTGTGTGTGTGTGTGTGTGTGTGCGCGCGCGCGCGCGCGTACGTGTGTCCGTGGGCCCGTCTAAGTAGGAACTACTGTTAAGTGTAAATGACTGTACATAATAAGTAGACGGTTGTAGTTCTTTTATCCTGCTTTTGTTGCTTGTATAATTGCGTACGTGTTTTGCCTTATTTAATTGCATACGTGTTTTATTTTAATAAATGTCCTTGTGTGAATGTAAACCTGCTCGTTGCGTCCATTCACTCATTGACTGAACTTTTCGTGTGTTGGTAGTTGGAAAGCCGTTGGTTTGCCGTAATAGGGGGACATTTGGACCGACGGTTCTTGGCGATTACGCCGCTCGGAATCGTGCACGGACAAGCTCGCCTCGGCGGTTTGTTCCGTACGAGTTCCGTCGAGGGTGGAATACCCCGGTAGTTGGATCACGTGGGTATTTAGGTACATTGAAGATTGGCAATCGACCCTACCCCACGTGATCTGCCGATTGGCGTATTTCGGTTCTTGTACAAGGACCCGTCGCTCGGAGTTATCCGGGCGGCGATCTATATTCCGGGCGATCGGTCGGGCCGACTCGACTTGCGGCTCCGTTCAGAGCGGTCGGTTGGCGGACGACCCCCGGCCAGTAACAATTGGTTGTCAGGAGTGCGATTCGGCCCCCACCGCCTCCGTAGCAAAATTCACGGAGTCGGATCAGGGGTATACGGAGCAACCCCCCCCCTCCTCGTGTCCCCAAATTACGAGCGTTATAAATTTTATTCCCAGCACGTAAAATGTTCAGCCAAGGCGAGCGGGGGCAGGAGGGATTGGGATTGCGAATGGATGTAGAAATAGTAGAATCCATGGTCCAGGATGAGATCCCCGAGCAGGAAATGCTCATTGTGCAGGAGCAATTCCCCCCACAATCAAACCCAGAACCCAAAATGGACGCAGCGGCAGAGGTCGCGGTGGATGACACCCCCTCCCCCCTCCGTCAGGATCCCTCCCTGGTCCCCGGCGGATCCGCAACCGACCGAGGCAATTCGGCTTGGTCGGGGTTGGTTGAGATCAGCCAAGTGGGGGAAATGCTTGCGCGGGTGCTGCAGGCAATGAACAACATAAATGAAAATGCGTGCAGGATGGAAAACGAGATGAAGGGCATGAATAAAAAAATGGATACGTATGCGCAACAAATGGATGAGAATGTGCAAACGCTGCGGGGTGAGATGCAGAGCATGGGGTTCGGCCTGCAGGAAAGCTTAAAAAAGTGAAAAACGAAATGAAAAAGGAAGTCAGCATGATACGAGCAGAGGTGAACCAGTTGAAAGGGAATGTAAAAGAGGTGTGGACCGTGGTGAAGGCGGGTGAGCAAGAAATGACAAACAGAATAATAACGGTTCGACAGGGAATGGAAAAAGTACAAGAAGGACAAAACCAACTAAGGGGGGAAATAGAGAAGAACAGTACGGCGATAGAACATTTAGAAGAAAACCAGGGGAAAGGAAGGAACGAATTGGAGGTTGTAGAACAGAGGTGCGAGAAGAGACATGAAGAGATGACTGAAATGGTTAAAGAGATGGGACGGAAGGCCGAGATAGAGACGCAGGGAATGGGAGTGCGACTGGACAGACATATAAAAGAGACAGAAGAAGAAGTTAAATTGGTAAAAGGTGGATTGGTGGAGACTCAAGGAAAGGTAGAGGATATGAAGGTAGAGTTGGTGGACTGTGTTGAGACCCGGTGTAAGAGGCAGGATGGCCTCCTTATGGAACAGGGGGAGAGAATACGCTCCCTCGAGGCAGATCGTAACCAGGTGGGGCCGGTGTCACTGAACGAGGTAAGGGGGTTGCACAACGTGGGGGTGTGCATGCCGAGTTTGGGGAGGGCAGAGGCCACGGGGTCTCTAGGCCAAATACGGACCCCCAGTATGACTGTTCCTGCGAGTGTGCAGAATGCGAGTCTGATGGCATGGGGGAGTAAGCAGGACGTTGCGGAGTGTGCACTGACGCAGACGGGGGTAGTAAACTCCCCGGGCGAATGGCTCGGGCTCTGCGGGTGTTGGGCACCATTGGAATCTGGGGGGTCCGTCCCTCCATGTGTTCCTCAGGGACTGGGAGGTGGGGTTTGGACCCCGAAAGGCCAGAAGGTGCCACTGCCTCCATATGATGGGAAGACAGACCTGAGAGCGTATTTGGCCCAGTTTCACTGCGTGGCCAGAGGCAACAGCTGGGACCAGGTGCAGGGCATGGCACAGCTCACGGCGGCACTGCGGGGTGCGGCATCCGAGGTCTTGACCACGATACCCTTGGAAGGAGCAACACTGGCAGACCTCTATTCGGCCCTAAATAACCGGTTTGGTATGGAACAGCAGAGCGAGCTTGTTAAGGCTCAGCTCATTGGGCGCAAACGACATCCCTATGAGATGATGGGGGAATTGATGCACGATATTCGTCGCGCAGTGGGGATCGCACACGCGAATATTGCGCCGGAGTACTGGGAGGAGCTCGCCCTGGACTATTTTGTCCGGGCGCTTGCGGGCACCGATATCGCGTCAATACTGACCACATGGCGCCCGGAGAACCTCCAGAAGGCGGCTGACACTGCAGCCCCTTGGGAGGCATCAAGATTGCCGGCTGCAGGGGCTGGGCGACATGCAGTGGCAATCCGGCAGGTGGGCCCCGTGAACAACGGTGCACTGGGAGCCGGGGATACCCTTGGCGACCAGGCACAGTTGGAGAAGATGGTCCAGGGCATGATCGACCGTCAGTGGCTGAGATCTGGGCCGAAGCGGTCGGGCCCAGGAGGGGCGGGGGATGGGCCATCAGGGGGTACACCAATTCGGAACGAGAGGGGGTATAATTCAGAGTACTGGAGGCGCACACCTTACCAGGCAAAGTGTTTTAACTGTGGCAAGGAGGGCACCTGCAGTGGCGTTGTAATGCCCCGCGCAGGGAAGAGCAACGGCCCCCCGGATCACCGACTCCGCCCCGGGCCGATCGGAGTAGCCGGAGCTGGAACAGCTGCTCCCACAGAGGCACAAGGCTCGCAGAGCCTTGCTGCGAGTGCACGAGCCACAGGCAGGGGGTGGAAGACCCCCCTGCTCGGGGGCACAGGAAGTACGAGTTAGGAGGATGGGTTAGAGTTAGTGAGACCAGCTTCATAGGGACATGGGTTGTACCTCATGGAGCCTGTGGAATGGATTAGTAAGAGGGATTTTTAGTGTAGATTTAGGAAATGGAATTTTTGGATTTTTGGAGACACGGACAGACTGGAAATGTGTAGTGGCGACATAGCTTAGCCACGTAGAGTAAATGGAGCGTGCATGAGTTTTAAGGGATGACGAGGGAGCACGAGTTAGTCAGGGGATTTAGTTAGAAGGATGGCAGTGTGGAGTGTTGGTGTGAGTTGCGAAATGGAAAGTTTGTGAGGAATGAGTGTAGGACAGTGGGCCCAAGTGTGCGAGTGGAGCGAATGTGGTATGCATGGTGTGAATGACTGTTTGGGGGGAGGAGTGATTCCCACCCAAGTAACCCCGGGGTCAGTTTAATGTTAGCTCGTGGGTTATTCAAATTTACTAACAGGTGGTCGTTTTGTTGTTGGTGTCGAGAGAAGGCACGAAACCCGTTTGGAGGGTTGCAAGAGTTCATGGACCGGCTGGGAGCGTGGCTGTGGAAAGTTGAGTATTTGTTTAGTGGGCACCCCGGGCACTGGATTAGTCGCCCAGAGTATGCCAAGGGCCCAAGAGGGGTCGGGATAGTGTAGTGGGCATGGGCGACCCGTCGGAAACGGGACCCGTAGCACCAGAATGCCACGGGGCAGTGTAGTGGGCACGGGCGACCCTCGGAAAGGGACCCGGGGCATCAACACGCCACAGGAGCAGCTCGGCTCGGAGGCAGCCCGTGGGTGCCATGGTTAGAGTTCGGCAGAGGAGTTCCTGCCAGTTGAGCCACGCTGCCCAGCCAGGAAATTGTGCGAGGGCACGTATGAAAATTTGAGGGCAAGGCCCAAATTTATAATGGACACCAACACAGGCAACAGGAATCATGGTTTTTCGAACCGATAGTTTTAACGTGTGAGGCGTTTTTGGAAAGCCCCGGGGTAGTTTCAGATTAATGAGTGTTAGGGTACATAGGAGATGTACCCCTTCGCACCATCCTTCCCTTCGCTCGTTGTCGGCCGCTGGACTCACCTTGGTAGATCGCTGAACTGTGAGGAGGCCATTCCGAGGCTTCGTTGGGCCTCGAGACAGGACGCTAGTCTCTCCCTATTCCCCTCCAGAGAGGGAACGTAGGGGTTGGGAGTAGGCTAGGTGGACATGATAGGCTAGCCGGACAAAGACAATAAAGGGGCTTAGGGAGACAATTATAAAAGGGAAATAAAAATAAAGAGGGGCTAAATTTTGTTCTGTTGTGTGGCAAATTAAAGGAGTGGATATGGACAGAGACAGGCAAAGGCGATAGAGTGGGGGGAGACAGTAGGCTAGGTCCGAGCCCGCCTTCAGAGCGGCCGGCACCACCGCACTCCCTCCAGACCTGATGGAACCACACCAGAGGCTGGCCAGCTTCACCTGTCGGCCTGTTGTGCTGCAGCTGCCTGTTCTGCATGGGCTTACCTTGCCATGCCTAGTTGCCTACCTCTGCCATGACCCCATGCCTGCTAGCCCTTGTTTGCGTTTGCCCCTGTGTCCATCCATCACCATGCGCGCCAGGACCATCCAGTTTTGTGAGGACTGCCCTGCAGGCAGCCTGTGCATCCAGTCCATGTTTTGTGTTTTGTGACCATCTCCATTCATTCCCCTGCACCAAAGACTTTGCTATGACTTTTGCCTTTCCCCTTTCACAGATTACAAGTCCTGGGCCATGGTTTAGTGTAAATTTATAAGTTTAGGTTAAGTTGAGTGAAAATTGTAAATACGTGAACCCCCGCCTGCATGTTTGTTTTAGTGCCGGCAATTTTAGTTAAGTTGGCCGAATGAGTCTGAGAGTTTTAGTTAGTTACGCAGCGCATTAGGTTATTTATTTTTGGGACACGTTTAAAGAAATGTCGCACTCAGGGATCCGAAGGTAGAACGTACTAGGGGAAAACTTACACATGCTGGTCACACGAAAATTTGACGACTCGGGACGAGTCTGTAAAAAGGGGAGGGGGTAGTGTTACGAATTTGGAATTCAATTGCACACAACATACAGGTTCCCTTAGTCAGCTATGTCGATAAGTGCATGCTCCCGAGATACCTCACCTTTCATTGTTTAAATGTTCAGAGAGCGATTTAATAGTTAGGGAATGAAACAATGCAGACGTCCCTCCCCCCTCTTCTGCGAAGAGGAAGAAGAACCCTGCGGTGACGTCAACAACTCCCTCCCACCCGTGGTTGAGCGGGGGTGTATCACGAGGGCATGAGTCACGCCGGTGCGGGGGAGGGGGTGCAATGGATAAAGAGGGCATCTTTTCTTTGTTCGAAAAGAGTTCGTGGGAGTCCCGTGGCAGAGTTCGTGAAGAGTCCCGTTCTGAGTCCCGTGTGCGGAGTTCGTGTGCTGAGTCACGTGGGAGGAGGAAGCTTTTTGCTTCGGAGAGAGCAGTCGTTCAGCAGACCATCGGGTCCTGCTTCGCTTGCTTGGCTTGAGGCCTTCGGAAGCTTTTTGCTTCGGCTGGCTCAGTGAGCTTCGGCTGCTGCTTTGTTTTGGAAGGAACTTGAGCCGGTTGTTCGGCTCGAGCTGCGAGTGGAGGCTTCTTCCTCTTCTTCCTCTTCCTCTTGGTTCGTGGAGCTTTTTGTTCTCCATTTTGTTTGCCGGCTTGGTGCGACGCATCGGCTTCTTCTTGGAGTTGGATCCTCGGGGAAGCGCCGATCGACAGGAAGGATCGGCGACTCGTCTCACCGTTACGTGTTGAGAAGCGCGGGAGGATTCGCGGGAGCTTGGGAAGGATCGCGGCGATTGGATCCAGCTCGCTCTCGCTGGAGCCCGGGTCCGGACAAGTTGAAGACCACATGAGGTGGAAAGGTTCGAGTCAAGCTCTGAGTTTCAGCTCACCTGTCCTCCGAGCTGGAGCTCGTGATTAAAGGCCTCAGTCACCGTTTCGTGTGTGTGTGTGTGTGTGTGTGTGTGTGTGTGTGTGCGTGCGCGTGTGTGTGTGCGTGCGCATGTGCGTGCGCGTGCGCGTGCGCGCGCGCGCGTACATGTGTCCGTGGGCCCGTCTAATAAGTAGGAACTGCTGTTTAGTGTAAATGACTGTACATAATAAGTAGACGGTTGTAGTTCTTTTGTCATGCTTTTGTTGCTTATTTAATTGCATACGTGTTTCATTATAATAAATGTCCTTTTGTGAATGTAAACCTGCTCGTTGCGTCCATTCCCTCATTGACTGAACTTTTCGTGTGTTGGTAGTTAGAAAGTCGTTGGTTTGCCGTAATAGGGGGACATTTGGACCGACGGTTCTCGGCGATTACGTCGCTCGGAATCACGCACGGACAAGCTCGCCTCGGCGGTTTGTTCCGTACGAGTTCCGTCGAGGGTGGAATACCCCGGTAGTTGGATCACATGGGTATTTAGGTACATTGAAGATTGGCAATCGACCCTACCCCACGTGATCTGCCGATTGGCGTATTTCGGTTCTTGTACAAGGACCAGTCTCTCAGAGTTATCCGCGCGGCGATCTATATTCCGGGCGATCGGTCGGGCCGACTCGACTTGCGGCTCCATTCAGAGCGGTCGGTTGGCGGACGACCCCCGGCCAGTAACAATATATATATCTCTCTGTCAATCATTACACTCGTCACCACAAACATGCTCCTTCCTTCCTCTCAGCACACCTCCCCCTCTTCCCAACCCCTCAAATCTTGTACCTTCCCCTGCTTACTCCCTTCTACACCATACCTCTACCAAGTCTCATCCTTCCCCTCTCCCCACCTCTTCCATCACCCTCCTGCTCCTTGGCCGTGCCTGCTCTCAGCGTCTCCCCTCCCTCTCAAAGCTTCCATCTCAACCCTCCCTCTCAAAGCAACCTTCACACTCTTCCCCCTTCACACTTCTCTCTCACCTTTCTCAAAATTTCCTCCCTCACCCTTCTCCCTCAACTCTCCCTTCTCACCCTTCTCCCTCACTCCCCTGACTGCTGACTGGGCATGCTCCATTGTGCAAGTCCTTCCCTGGCACACCTGAGCTCCTGACCACATACAAAGGTTTTGTCTGCAGCTTGATTGAGTCCTGCTCTCCCCTCTGGGCTCGTGCTCCTGCCTTTCACCTTTCTCGGCTTCACGTTGTGGAAACCACGGCATTTAGGATCATTAGTATCTTCCGCGATGAGGCTGAGTATTTGGGTCTTTCACTCACTGCAGGTAGGTCGGTGGTCTTTCTGTCTTCCACCGTCTCCTCTCCGGCTTCAACGCCTCTGCTCTGTCTGAGATAAGTCTCCCCCCCCATATTTCCCCAGGGTGCTCAAGGTCTTCCAGCAGCCACCTTCACGCTTTCATTCTTGTTTTTTTCCCACCTTTGGTACAAACTCCCACACTCTTTTCAATCCCACTCTTCCCTCCAGGTCTTCAAAACAGCTGTTCACCACCATCTCTTATCTCCCCCCATCCAAATCCTCGATCTTTTCTACCCCGTTAATCCACCCCAAATTCACCTCTTTCAAATTCGCTGCTTTCCTTCCTCAAAGTCCCTGTCGTGTTAGGACCAGAAAGTACCTGTGATGACAATCTTCTTTACCCTGTGTACCCCACCCCTTCCACAGATCTCCTCGTGTCTCTGTTCCCCACTGGTTTTCCCTTCCTTCTTCCACCCCTCTTGTCTCCTGATCTCCTTGTACGTTCTGTGTGTTAGCTCTCATACGAGCCTCGACAGCATATACAAACAAACAAAAAAATTCCTTTTTACATTGGAGTCGAGGTTTTTGAGGTTCCATCATGCCCTATTACCCTGGCTCTTCAGGGTGTCAGGGGCACGGACCCCTCCCTCAGGGTGACGGGGGCATGGACCCCTCGCTCAGGGTTTCGGGGCGTGGCAAAAGCGTCGGCAGTGAAAGAACGATTTGCTCAGAATAACGGAGTATGGTTCTGCTGTCAACTGAAGGACAATCGGCAAGTGGCTTAAGCACTCATGCAAGCACTCCAATTAAATAGTTGATAAAGAACGGCTGGCTCGGCTGTGGCTGCATACCTTATAGTATCCCTTTAACTTTAAAGCCGGTCTTCACCGGGCTCGCAGCAGTTAAAGAAATAAAATTAATTTGTTCAAATAATGTCTATCCACAAAAGAGTTGCTGTTTAATGATGAACAACCCTGGAGACATTGCAAAGTTTCATTGCCCGGGAAATAAATATTGCAGATAATCCACCATGTTGCCTGCTCGTCTGTGCACGCCTCATGTGGTACATCATTCCTGGTCTGCGCAAACGTTATAACTTTATTTTAAAACGTCCGTTTCTCACCAGATTTGCTTTGATTCTCTGTGGAGCACCTTGCAAAACCTCCAAAAATATTGACACAGATCTGGCAGACGCTATGGATAAGCAGTCCCTCTGGGGGACAGGGTTTTCGGTCAAGCACTGAATGCATTAAGGCATAGAGCTCAATGAAGCTCGTTTATTTTGGCACCTTCTTAAATCTTTTGTTTACTTTATGTAATTTTCCAAACAGTAGAAAAAGATATTGTTACGAATTTCGCCCGCCCGGCGTGCGATCGGCCACGTAACTCAAATCGCGACACGTCGCCTACCGGAACGGACAATTCAGTCGTGACCCTCTTGGAACTACCGCCAAGGAGCTAGCCACGGGTGGGGGTTTAACCTCACCACAACCCAGTCCGCATTCTACCCGCACGAAATAGGGTGAATCGCCGAATGTCGATATACCTAAGTACCCGCGCGGGTAGCGTACCGAGGAGTTGTTCCACGCCGCAGGTAGACTCCGGACACGAACCGCTTAAGCGGCTCGTTCCGTGCTGCAGGGATAACCGAGCGGAGTTATCGTCGACCTCGATGGTTCAGATTATTTATTGGGTGTCTGCACCCACTACCAATCCCTTACGTGATGCAAGATGGAAATGTCAACCAGAGGAAAGGACGCAATGAAACGGGAAACAGTTTGACAAGC